>VZTV01066565.1:22893-48570 GCA_013400875.1 Anhinga rufa
GGGGGAAGAGCGAGTAGCATCTTCTGATTTGTGGGCCTCCCCTCCCCCACCCCACTCCTCCCCCCCATATAATTTTCCTTTTCTGGAATATATTTTTCTGGACCAATTTTTGAGAGTAGATCAGTGATATCTCTGCCCATCCCCATTTAACAGCACCTGATTTTGCTTTTTTTTTGTTTGCTTTTTACTGGACCGTGTGGGAAAGGGGTGGGCCAACGTATGCCTAGATGGGAATTTAATTTAGTGTAAGTGGCTCAGGTGGATCACATACTGATTAGACCAGATAATATTTAGGTTCTGCATGCTTGCCTCTGTTCAAAGTGTTTATTGTTTCATTAAAAAGAGCCTCTTAGCGTTTGGGCCATCAGAATGGCAGGTGATCTGAAAAGCACCTTTTCTGTTGCAGCATTTTATAAATATGCCACCTCCCTGCTCATAACTTCCAGGAATACAATGTTTATCTGGGATGAAAAAGTCAGCAAAGACTTCAGCATGCTGCTTGGGTTGAGAATCCTTCCCAGCCTTGTAAATAGCTGTTTAGCTGCCTCTTCAAGTATGCGTTTTTCTGTAACAAATCGTTTAAATTGGAATGAAGGCTTTCATTTTATTTTCAGCTGGGCAAGGAGTTGTCATACTCAAATCAGCAAGAGTCCTGGTGATGCAGGACTTGAGTAAACATAATTCCCTTAAACTCTGCACGTGTCCTCCTCAGCCTGAGTTCAAGCCTGTGTTTTTGGAAGAGGATAGCTTAGATAAGGCCCTGTTCAGGTTTCAAAGAAAGTTAGAAAATAAGTGTGTTTCTCCACCTGCCATGAACTGCTGTAAGCAGATGACTGCCGAAGTATAACTCAGTTTAGAGAATGAGACAAACAGTGAAATGGGATATGCTAATAGCCACAAAGACTTAATTCTGGAGGATAGAGTTTTGACAGCTCAGTGTCTGAATTTAATGATGAAACTGCTGTTTATCTAATGATACAAGGAAAGAGAGCAACAAAATCGCGTCTGAACAGAGGCAATAGGAGTAGCTGTCAGCCTGAACAGGCCGCATCTTTGTCTGTTCCTTAATCTCTTGCTGCAGACTTAGTTTTTGCAGGTTTGGTGGAAATACAAGTGTTTAAAAAAACCCTGGCTATTTTAAAAAAGTTTAATTGAAATATATACTTCTGTTTTGGGAGCTACTTCGGGCCTCAGAGACATTACCAGAAGATGGACCCTAAATATTTCTCATTTTCAGCTCTATTAAATGTTAGGAGTCCTCTCTCTGAAATCTTCAACTTCCTGTTGAGGTCTGCAGCGACAGAGGGTATATGATGGGAAAGGTTACTGTGAAGTTGCCTTACACTAAATGAGAAACAGCAAACTTGAGTTCATGGTGTAATTATGGCCCATAAAAAAGAACCTGTGTTGTGTGATTGAACATCACCTTCTATTAAGCAAGTACCTCTGTTCTGGAGTTCATGTCGTCTTGTTTTCAGTTGCTGCCGTGGCAGTCTTTGTGGATTGCTCTCTCTCCTGTGAGATCTGAGGAGCAATAAAAGCTGAGATCTGCAGTTAGCTAAGCACACATGTCCTGGAGAACTGTGTTAAGAACTCCATTCAAAATAAGGTATTTAAACTCAGCTGGAGGCCAGTCTACCAGATTGGGCAGGGATCTAGTGATTGGAGACACTTAATTCTGCTCCTCTCTATTCTGTTATTTACTTTTGAGGACATGGCCACTTAACACAAGACACTCCAAAAGACTTTTTGTAGTGACAGTCTATGCCTTGTTTTAAAATATGAAGTATTGAGGTGGTGCTATTTATGGGCTGGGAAGGGGTTAAAAGTTTTAGTAACAATCATATGCTTTTGAGCAAAGGCTGTATGACTGCACCTAGTGAGTGAAAATAGATCTTTAAAATTAAAAGGCAACTCTGTTTTTTGTTTAGCTTGCTCCCTGAGTCCTGAGTTCAGGTTTTCATATTTCCTGGGCAACTTGCCCAGATTATGCGAAAGAAAAACAAAATCTCTCTGATACTGGATGGGGGGAGACCCGGATTTCACAATTAAAGCTTTTTTTTTTTTGGTCTCTGTCAGACTGCTTCTTTGCGCAAATGTCCCATTATTGTGTTTTAAACCACGTTTCTTTTTAATTGACTGCACGCAGCAACTTTGTTCTGAAGAGTGACTTAACAGCAATGGGTATTTTTATCTCTAGCTACTTTGTTTTCCAGGTGAAGGCATTCTTGCTTGTAATTATTCAACTTTCCAGACTTTTGACTCGGGAGATGACAGTTAATCTTGCTTTGTGGCTTTTGTTTTTGTTTCTGACATCGTATTGATAAAACCTTCTCTACCTCAGATTGTGCAATTGATTTGGTTTGTTTATATCCAGTGAGAATTCACAGGCCTACAAGAAAATTGTTCTTGAAGAAGGCCTCACGTTGCTGTTTTTAGAGTTGACCAAAAGACCCTGCCACTCGTGCGGACCAGCAAATAGATACGGCAGCTTTTATTGAGGGCTTCTGGTTGGAAACAAAGGCTATAAAAGTGGAGCTCAGTAATATCTATCTTATTTGTTCCAGTGCATAAGTACCATTCCCTGGGATGTTCTTTAACATTCTTATTTTTCCCAGAGAGATTAGGTGTGAGTTGGTAGTGTTAATATATGTGGAAGGTATTTGTGTATCTATTTTAGAAATCTGTGGTTCTTATGTATGTTAACCTTTTTTTATTAATATTAAAAAAAAAGCCTGTTTCCCAAACGTAGGTCATTATAGGCGTGCAGTCCTGCACATGGTAGCTGGCTTATCAAGAAGTTTATCGTCCTGTACTTGCCTGTCACGTTTCCTTAATTAAAGCTTTGAGAGTTACTTCTCCTGGAAATCTCTTTCTAAATTGGTAAACATCTGTCTTACAACTACAAAATGTTGAAAGGTGATAACAAAAGGCATGTAGTGGATCTGTTACACATAATAGTTATCACTTTTGATAGATGTACATTTTTGATGCGGAAAATATTTCTAGGGCTCAGGGTGTTGTGTGTTGAGTACCTGCATTTTAAGTTACTCTGCAGAGGATAGAAGCATAGATGATGTATTTCAGTTGCAAAATGAACTGTATATGGATTTTATTCTAGCAAGTTTGGGTGGTGGTGCTTTTTTTTTTTCTAAAAGACATTTGCAACCACACAAATTCAAGAGTTGGCTGCACTCGTAGTGGGGGAGGAGAGGGGAAGTGGGAATTGGTATAATACTCACTTCCTTCAGGGTAGCTTTGCCTTTACTGCTTCTAATTCAAGAGCACCTTCGTGTACGTATCCTCTCCAAAACTTGTGTGTTGGGTAGGACAGTGCTTTGGAGGTGAAGGAGTTTGCAGGCAGTTGTGTAGTCAGCTGGGGGGGAGGCTTGCATCTAACACAGAGGTTATTTGTCCTTTACATGTGTGTTGAACTTAATTCCACCTCTTCTGTCTTCATTTCTTGTGCAAGTTGTAGGAAAAGGGCAATGCGCCCAGGTGGGTTTGGGCAAGTGCCTTGTAGGAGGAGATCTGGGGAAGTAAGGAGGCCTCACAGCAGCTATAAAGAGCAGTCCCAATGTGGTTTGGCACGTGATGAAACTAGACAGTAGGTGCAGGAACTTGGGATATAATGTCAGGGGTTTAAACTGTAATTCAGGGAATATAAATATGCAAGGTAGATGTGTGTGTCACCCAGCGGTGCTGGGAGGGGTTGAAGGCAGAGGTAGTGTAGCCAGCAGGTGCAGGGCTCGGTGGGGTGAGAAGAGTGGCCATGGGGGCACTCGTGTCTGCGAGGGGACCCGCTGGTGCGAGGGCATGGAGAGCCCTTCAGGAGAGAAACTGGAATGGGTGTCCAGACAGGTGGGCAAAGGAGAGGCTATTGATACCTCCTGTGTCCAGGCCTCGGGGCTTCCCGGATCTTCTCATGAACCTCACTGGAAGCACAGGTGCCTGGTTTCTCCCTCTGAAACTCTTGTCACAAAGATTTCAGAGAGCAGAAACTTCCTGTGTTCATTTCGGGCTTATTTTCTGAGCTGTTGCACAAAATCGTGCACTTAGAAACCCAGTTTTACTTTCAAGCTCTTGTTGTAAAATTGGGTTTTAAAAGCAGATGGTCTTGAATTAAGTCAGCGTGCTGAAGGATTGTTTTCAGGGGTGTCATGACCCAGTAGCTGCTTCAGGATATAGTGTGACTGGGCACATTCCTTGTGCCTCTTCTAACATCCTTTCGTTGCCTTGACCTTATTCCTGCTTTTCCCTCTGCTCTGTGTTTAAAAAGCATTGAGAGTTTGAATGTTGGTGTAGTTGACGTGGGATTGTAGGTGAAGCCACCTGAGTAGGCCTGGTGACTTTTCCCCCTCGGTGGCCTCACATGCACTCCTCAGGATGTGAGGGAAGATGGGTGAGTTATGATTACCCTGTTTTTACCTGCTTACTAGAGCCTTTCATCTTTCCTCTGTTAATTAACGCGAACTGCTCTGGCAGTGCTCTAGTTTTAAAGTGAAAATCATGAACGTGCTTGTGGATTTTGAGTATTAAGACGTGTTTGTAAATGCCATGCTGGCCTTCCAGAAGAAGCTCCTTTGGGATCTTCCCAATGAAGTCTAGCACGAGGTGTTGTGCCGTGGCTGTTGAAGGCGGGGCTGGAGCATGTACTGCAACACACACGCTGTGTTGGTGGAACTGGAGCAATAATCCAGTTACTCTGACAGTTGTCTACCAGCAGTACTTCTGCAGGAGGAGAAGCCTCTTGGTTGCAGGTTGTCAGAGACCCTTGGTAGAGAAACACCAAAAAAAGGGACCTGTGGGTGCTCACATCAGTGTACTAATACTGGTAGGTGATAACGGTTTGGGTAAAACTGGCCAGCATGGTTTGAGTCCCAGAGGCAGACTCAAGATTCAGGATAATTCTTGGAATTACTGTCAGCATTCTCAGAACGCTCTGAAAGTTCCTCAGACTGTGTCCATGTGAATCTAATTCAGTGTTAGAAAAAACAGTGCTGTCTAGCACACAGATAGTTTATAAGAACCTAAATTAAAAAAAAAACCAAACCAAAACAAACAAACAAAAAAAACCAACAAAAACCAGAAAAAAAACTCCACAACAAACCACCCAATAACTTTTGGAGGTCATCTTTAAGCTATTAGAACAAAGCCTTATTCTTAAGGGAGGCTTTCCAGGCTTCCAAAGTATTTGAAATGCTGTCCACCCAACTAAAAGTGACGCCAAGGAGGGTTGCAGTAGCTTACTAGGAAGATTTTCTTTTTAAAGTGAGTTTGCTAACCCGGAGGGAAAAGCAGTATGAAAGTTTCGCTTCCGTTTTCTACTTCTGTTAATTTAACTACAGTTGGTGACCTACAAATTTACTCTAAAATACTCTTCAGCCTAGGTAAACTCCTAAACAGCTGTAGTGCAATGCAAATACGTTCATAAAGAATCATTGCATTCAGCACCAAGTGCAGGTTGGACTGTTTTTTTGCACTATGGGTATTTCCTAAGCTGCTCTCGATATCTTGCAATGCTGTGGTGGTAATTGTGGTGAAGAGCACTGATCCAAGAGTCTTCCTTTGGAAGACTGACCAGTGTGTTTCTGCAGAACTGAAAGTGCCTGTTAGGAACAGTCATTCCAAGTGTACGTGTCTCCGTAGTGAAGGTCTTGGTAGGAGAACTGGAGTGGGGGAAGTCCTTTATTCTGACAGTTTTCCTCCCTCTTCTCCTAAGGGTGTCTTAGCTTCAAGTGGAAAGTTTCATGCAAGTTCCTTTTTTTTCTTCTCCCTGAATAGTCATGTTCAGTTCTTATTTATGGACCCAAATGGTGACTAAAAGCCACTTTCAGTGAGGGTGCAGTGAATTTTTAGGCGTGCAGTATCATTTTTTCAGTAAGGACAAGGTATAGTTGGTTACAAAACATGCCAGGTTTTGTCAGCAGGGGACTTCTGAAGTCTGAACCCACCTCTAGCGTCTCAGTACTCCTGTTATGATAGCTTTCAGGTTTTTTTAATCAGTCCCCCTGTGAGTGTATCCTTTCTTCCTTGTGTTCTTCCTCTGTGTCACCTAATGGGGTTTGGCGAGAGAGTTAGTTAGCAAGACTGCAGATGGTCTGAATTGTAGCCCTGGTGAGGGACCTGCCAGTTGGCCGACATACATGCTCACTGGAAACCAAACAGAGCAAATAACTTTGAGCTTATCCTGTGGGCCTTCCCTCCATGGGGATGTGGATTTGTTTTTCTAACTCACCTGACTTTTCACAAAAATTCAGTTTTTAGTACTTAGTATTTTTCAGCCCTAATGTCTGTCTGTGGTCCCTATGATGGGGAAGCACCTGGTGTGATGCTGGGGAGCAACTGTGGTGCAGCTGAATGAGGCTAGAAACAAAACTGGCTGCTGTTTGCTCGTTCAATATATTCAAACTTTAGATAGTCCTCATTTTTCTTGTGAAGTGTGTATTAATTTGGTCGTTGGGGTGCATTAATGAACAGCTACAACAAGCTTATGCAAATTTATGTGAAATTAGAGGATTGGCATATCAGGCAAGAGATCAGAGCAACTTATTATTAAATTGACATTGAAATAGCTTACGAAGGTGCTAGATAAATTTTGCGCAAAAGGAAAATAAAGTAACTGTTGGACTGGTAGCACAGCTTGTGCTGTGGGTTATGCGAATGCAGTTTAAAAAATAATAAAAAAAAAAGACTTTAAAAAACACTGACTCTTTTAGTGGTAGAGAAAGTAGGTAAATGACCAGACACTTGGAGGTGATGGAGGGGGAAAGGTTGCAATATACATGAATGAAAGGTCTTTGGTTATTTCTCTTAACTTGTTTGATCTAGTTGAGTTAAGCCATGGCTTGCTATTACAGTCAGAGCCTAGAACTGCTCTGTCATGGTGTGCGCATGGGTTAATCTTTATCCATGTTCTTGAAAGAGAAATGGGAATTGCTAATGCTGGAAATCACCTGGCTTATTCGGAAATGTACTTCTGGGAAAGTAGGTTTCATATACACCAGGGAAACAATTTTCTCCAAATCTGAGGCTTTCAGGGAAGTGGTGGGGTTGCCAGTGGGTGTGGGGTTTCTTTAGCCACTGGGTGTTTAAGCATATGGAGACTTGTTCCCTTCAAGCCCTGTCTCTGTTACGTTATCGTTGATTTGTCATTTTGAACACACTTGAGCTGGCAGTAGAAGCAGTAAAAACTGTTCTATACACGTAGTTCAAGGATTTTAAAGATGAAGATGGTGAGCTGGCATTGAGGAATGGGTGTAACCAGGGCCAGACCTTTCGTGAAGGCCTGGGAGGATGCTGGTGTGCTGTGTGGATGGACTGAAAGATGAGGATAATGGTTAGAGGCAGAGTTCCTGAGGACCAGCTTACTACTTCTCTTTTTACCTGCTGGGTGCCCGGATGGCTCTGTTGAGCATGAGGCTGGTGGTCGCAGAGGGAGTATGCTGTGCTGAATGTGAAGCTTGCGTGGCTTCACCAAGAGTCGATAAGTGTTGCTGCTGTTGTCAGTCTTGTTTTATTTTCTATGAGTGCAGTGCCTAACTTTCTCTTTTTCCTTCCCTCCTGTAGGCTGCCCTCAGGAGAGGCAGTGGGAGGCAGTGGAGCTGGCCTCAGCACTGGGAGAGGCTGGACTTCCCGTCTCTCTGTGCTGAATGGCTGCGATGGCGCCCGCTCTCACTGACGCAGCAGCTGAAGCTCACCACATCCGATTCAAGCTGGCTCCCCCATCCTCCACCTTGTCACCTGGCAGTGCCGAGAGCAACGGCAACGCCAACAACATCCTCCTGGCTGCCAACGGCACCAAAAGGAAAGCCATTGCTCCGGAGGATCCCAGTTTAGATTTCCGAAACAACCCTACAAAAGAAGAGCTGGGCAAGCTGCAGCCACTAGTGGCCTCTTATCTCTGCTCGGATGTAACATCTGTTTCTTCAAAAGAGCCTCTGAAGCTGCAAGGAGTCTTCAACAAGCAGACAGTCCTTAAATCTCACTCTCTCTTATCTCAGTCCTTCTTGAAAACAAGTGATCTGTTGGGGAGGCAACCAGTGTTGGAATTCACTTTGGAGAATCTAAAAACAATGAGTACTAATAGCCAGCCACCTCTCCCGCAAGCGCCTGTAAATGGCTTGGCCAAGAAATTGGCCAAAAGTACCAATTCAGACCATGAAAACTCTAGCTCTCTGAATGGTGGGAAGTGTGCTCCTCCTTCTGCTGCCCTCCAGGGTGTTGACTATAATGCGGGAGGTTCTGAATTGGGGGACTTGAAGACCGGGTTGACCAATTGCACTCTTCCACATAGAAGCCTTGATGCAGAACACACAACTCCATTTAGCAATAATAGCACTGCAAACAAATCTGCCCTTAATTCCATGGAGCAACAGCGGGTGCTCGAGGGTGGCAGTGGAGAGACTAGGTTGCCTGGTGTTGCTAGTCACTCTGACTTTGGGAGCAGTAAGTTGGAGGAGCAGAAACCTTCTCTGTTGGCCGGTCACCACAGTGCCCTCGACTCTGAGATGAGGACGAGGGCATTGCTGCGGCGGCAGGCAGACATTGAGAACCGTGCCCGCAGGCTGCAGAAACGCTTGCAGGTGGTGCAGGCGAAGCAGGTGGAGAGACACATCCAGCAGCAGTTGGGTGGCTTCTTGGAGAAAACTCTGAGCAAGCTTCCAACCTTGGACCCCCTGAGGCATCGGAGCCAGCTGATGTTGACCAGGAAAGCGGAGGCAGCCTTGAGGAAAGCTGCGAGTGAGACAGCTACTTCAGAAGGCCTAAGCAGCTTCTTGAAGAGCGATTCAATATCAGAAGAACTGGAGAGATTCACGGCCAGCGGTATGGCCAACTTGAGATCCAGTGAACAAGCGTTTGACTCGGATGTCACTGACAGCAGCTCAGGAGGAGAGTCTGATGTTGAAGAAGAGGAACTGACCAAAGCAGACCCAGAACAACCCCACGTACCGCTGTAAGTAGCAGCCATGCTTTGCTTACCTCTGGTGGGGGGAGAGCAAGGTGAAAGGTGGCAGATGAAAAATCTGGGTTTTGTAGAAACACTTTTCTCTTTTGACGGGCTTAGATCAAAGAATTGTTAAAACTAGTGTGGTGTGATTTGCAGCACACTTCCTAGTTCTGGCAGCACATGCCACCTTGAAGATAAAATCCTCCATGATGTTCTCTCCATGATGTGTTGGACCTGTCCCCTGAAATGAAATGTTTGTGTTTTTACAATGGGAATCTTTGTTGTAAACCAGTTATGTAAAGTAAGGCCAGTCTGAATCTTTGTAGCTGACAGCATAGTTGCGACTGGGGGAATTTTTGTTAAATTAACTGCCTGGAGAAAAAAAAAAAAAAACAAAACCAAAAAAAGGCAAAAACAAACCTTTGAAAGAATTTGGTCCAAGTGCCAGTGGAAGTGTGAAGCAAGTGTGTTCTCTTCTTGCATCTCTGGGAAATACTGTTGGAAATTTTCTTCTTGTCTGTGAGTCGCATTAAATGATGACAACAGCTTCATAATTATGTTGTTAACTGGATGCTGTTTGCATAAGTGTTAGGTGTCAATTTGTGTGTGGAGGAGCAAGATCCTCGTTGAGGGAAAAGGTCTTGAGATTGGAAGAAAAATTCCCCTTTTTCTTTGACCTAAGATGAGCATTTTCCCTAGGAGTCCATGTCACAGTATTTTGAACAAATCTCTTAAAAGGCCATATTCTGTGTCTAGTCTGTGTAAAAATCTTGCTTGCATCAGTAGATGATCTCTTCCACCCTGATAGACCTATTGAACTTAAACTTCAGTCTGAAGTATAGCTGCGGTCAACAACAAGCTCCCTGTAGCAGTCACAGGGGTCCTGTTTGGAATGTGGACAGCTTTCTGATCAAGGCTGGAGTCGAGTACTGCATGCCACAGATTTTACTGAACCATGTAGGTGGACATGAACAGTGTGTGTACTCAGTAACTTCAACATCTTCCAAAAAGGCACTCATGGATGAGCGCTGATAAACAGATGTTACAGCTCTTGAATATTAAATTCCAGCTAAATGTCACATAATGTTTTGGGATGCTAGCACAGGATGAATTTATGTATGTGAAGCCTTAATGTGGCATGAGTTCGGCTTTCTCCCAGAGCAAAACTAGTAGCTGAGCATGTGATCCCTGCTGGCTGGGCATAAAGGCGTTCTTGTGCTGTTAGAGAAGAGTGTTTAATGACTTTATTCCTGTTTTATAGTGTCCACAAACTTACTGTTGGGATTAGTAGTAAAACTGCATTTATAAGTATTGTAATTGTCATTAGAAGAGGCATTTGATGAAAATTCTATCCAAAGTAATATTAAATTTCTCATATTGTGGGTTTCATAGATTGACGTGTTGTCCCGCAAAGTGAAATTTCTTTGCCACTCATCTTAATCCTAGGAGGAAGTGCAGTATTCAGAGACGTGATGCGTGAAATTCTTTGCTGACTTTCTGCCCTTTGTGTTAGTCATGCCTTTACATTCCCCAACCTCCTGAGTACTCTTAAAAAGCCAAAGTTTTTAAAGCTAATAAAAAGAATGATCCTTCTATTGTCCATAGGTTCAGAAGCTGGTGTGTATGCATACTGGCATCTAGGCCAGGCCCACCAAACCTAGTTTAAAGTTTATGCCTGTGGGTATTCAGTAATTAGCCTTCCCAGCATTGACTGTCCTGTTGGCATGAGTGCTTTGACATTGGGTCTCATGAGCTCTGGCATTACTGAAGTTGAGGCTGAATGCACATTTGTGCTTGTTAGCGAAACTCCTGAAGTCAACCTTAAGAGCTGGTGCAAGCATCTGAGTACTTTTAAATATCAGTCTTTTCAAAGTAGTGCTGAGAGACAGGAAGGGGAAGAGCTGACTTTTCCACTGGGAAGCCGCCTTGGGCCAGCTTATTGTACAGAACCATTGTTTCACGTTTGTGTGAGTGCAGAAAAGTGAAGCCTCTTTGCCAGGGTTGCTCAAGTATGGCTGGATTTTGCAGCTTGCTGAATTTACTTATTAGAGGGAATACTTTTACCCTGATTATTTCAATTTCTGTAGGGAGACGGAATATCTTAATGAGTGTAAAAACTTCTGTCTCATCCCTCAATCAGCATCCCTCCGCTATGTATTGTTCCTGGGTGCCCCTGCCTTCCCCCAAGAAATTGCTTGCTTGCTTCTCGATCTTTAGGGAGAGTTATGCTACAAATGCTGTGTCTTGTAGCTTGCTTGCAGTAAGTGGCCATGTCACTGACTGCCTCTGGGATTCAAGAGGCAAAAGAAACAAAATGTGTTTACATCATGTTTAGATAAGAGCTGACCTTTGAGTTTTTCTGGCATGGTGGCATTCCAGACTCAGTATCTGGTCAAGGACAGGCTTGGAAGCATTTGTACCCTTCTGGCCCACCTGATCTTGCCTAGAAAGCAGCATCTCCCTGAGGAATTGCATCTTTCCAGTAGTGTTAGGGATCTATCAGAACTTGGTAGGTCCTTTTAAAGCACCTATGGACCTGCTGCCGAGGAAAGTGCTGTCGTTCAGGTGCATAACCAGGCCATCATGTAATGCATAAACAAAGCAGGGAGGTATTTGTTACACCTTTGTTGGGAAGCCCTGCCAGCTATGGGCTTGGTTTAACAAGGTGCTCTTGATTCTTACGTAGCTGATGGAAGACAGTGCAAGCAGGCAGGGTTGGTTCATGATGCATTCTTAGGTTTATGTGGATCAAGGACCACCATGTTGCCTTTCATTTGCTCTCAGATTAATAATATACAACCCTCTGCTTCGCAGCTAAGATCCTCTTATGTGTCGCTTCAAATGTGCATGCGGTGGCAGAGTTAGGAGCTAGAGAAGCTTTGCCCTTGCTTGGTGGTGGTGGTAGCGAAGGCAGGTTGGAGCCTCCCCTGGAGAGAATCGTACTGAACTTCTTCGGCTGGGTGTGACCGTACGTCTGCCACTGTGAAACCTGTGCTGCTTTGAAAGAGCCCAAACGCTGTTGTCAGCGTGGTAGGATCAGGAACTGCTGTTCGTGAAAGTCGCACAGAGCAGGGCATGCGGATTCCTCCCAGTGCTGGAGGGCTGCTGGCTGGGCTCTGGCTTATGTGGCCAAGTGATGGTATTAGCAAGTAATCAAAGTCCTGCTTTCTGTGGCCCTGTGCTAATACATAGAAGTAGGAAATATTTCATGTGACTTGTGCATTTTTATAGTAGTTGCTTTTCTCAGGCTGGTTGGTTTCTTTGGTTGTCTTGCATTTCACTGTAAACTAGTTTCATTGGAATTTGTCAATTATTTTTGTCTGATTAGTTACCTGTGTTGAGCAGCGACATAGTCATTAAGCTGGTGAGTGGTATGTGATTTAGGCTCAGCAATCCCCAACTTCAGTCTGTGTGCTGTGGAAAAATTTTCTGAAAAGGTAGTGAAAACAAATATTTCATTAGAACTTACCTTTTAGCTCAGGTTTCTTATCTGGAAAGTCACTTCTGATGGCAGATGAAGGTGCTGAGAGTGAACTGAAGTTCCCAGTGACTAACTTCACCACCTTTTACGAGGGTCAGACAGTAGCTACAGTGTTTTCAGTTGTGGTTGTTGCGATGCCTATGGCCATGATGCCTAAGCACACTTTAATTATCCCCATTTACTGGTGGGAAATCTGAGCACCTTCTGCACTTCAGTGTTGCAGTGAATCATTTCACAGTCTTGGGAGCCTGTGTGGTGACTCCTCCCTGTGCTGTGTCACATCGTGCTGCCTGGATTTCAGAATTACCGGACTTGGTGTAGTAATGGAGATTTCTCACTAATATGTGGTTTTTCAAAGACCTGTGGAAAGGGATGCGTGTGGCACTTGTATCAGTGGTTGTTTGAGGGGTACTTGCAGTTGGTGCATCAGTTGGCTGAGAAACACGATTTAGAAATTCTGATTTTTCTCCCTTGATTATATTTTTCAGGCGAGAGCATGATAAGGAAGCCTGTATCTCAGGGGCTGTTAAATAGCATTTCTCAAATCTGTGACTTCATGGAGCTGTAATTCAGATGGCAAATACCATGCTGTGGGGACTAAGGAAGCTTCTCCTACTGGTCACAAACACATTTCACTAACTCTGATTTATGCACAGCAATATTAAGTTTGTCTCTACTCTTTATGACTTTTTCAGTTCTGTGATGCGATTCTGTGATTGTAGGTACTAACTACAGCAGTGCCTGACCTTCTAGTTTTCAGTGATTTTTGACAACTTGTGTATGTCATATCTGAATTGCTTGTAATCCATGTGCTGCTCAGCAGCAATATGTTGGTCAAGAGACATGTCCCTCAAGGATCTTTCATTTTGGAAGAGAGAGAACAAATCCTGAACATGTTCTTGCTTTGCATTTGAAAGCAGAAGAGCAGAGAGCTGTTCATTGTTCAAAAATGCTTAATCAGGTATCCAGAGTAAGTAGGACACTCTGCAAGTCCCTCTTGCTTTTAAGAAAAAGAGGGCAAATGAGAACACTGCTTGAGAAGGATCTTAAGAAAAATGAGTTGGTTATTCCTCTAAGAAATGCTGGTTGTAGTACACCTTTTATAGATACAGTGGCTGTCTAGTAAGTTGTTTCTGATTTTTGATTTGAGCCTTAATCCTAATGCAGACCTTACTGTAGCGTGGAAGGGAGGTTAGGTGTTTTCGGTGTAGGTACTCATGTTGCCACCCACACAACTTGGTTGAGACAGCGTTGTTGGCTTTCGTACTAGAGGGATTTCAATGTATTCATTGAATTTATCTTTCTGGGCTGAAGTCACCGTTGTTTTGGGGGCAGTAGAAGGGAACCAGTACTCAGCATTGGGTTGTGTGCATGAAGAGTAACGGTAGAGTCAGGTGCTGTGGCCCAGGAAAACATTTGAATTTGGTCTGTGGGGTGTTGAATGCAGCTAAAGCATCTTTGTCGCAGATGTCTTTAGTGCTCTTACAGGGTTTTGGGTTGTTCTGTTTGGAGTCAGATCTTCTCTGCCTGTTTGTTTCTTGGGCTGTGGGGCTTTGCTGGGCTGGCATTTGAAGGATAATGTGAAGGACTGGGAATGATTTGGTGTCTGGCACTACCAATAAACTATGCTTTGCCTCCATAGCCCTTACCCAGTAGGGCAGCGAGTAAGAACGGGCTCTAGTTCAGGTTTTTTTAGGACTTGTGGGTGACACTTTGGGCAGGGTTGCATAAATATTTACCTTACTTTTCATTGGGAAAAGCCTGTCACAGCATCTGAGGCAGCAGAAAAAAAAAAATGTTTGAAGTTTTTGAATGTCAGCTGGCATTAAAGACCATAAAGTTACCTAGTGTGCTAATTTGTCTGCTTTCCTACAATCTCATGTGAAATTACAGTTAACGTTTAAGCAAGGGAAAGGGGCCCCATTTAGAGCTGATCTCTAATATTGAAGTCTAATATACCAGTGTGGGGGATGGGGAAAAGACTTTTGTATTACATTACGCCAGCATCTGTAAGCAGCTACAGTTCAGAGCTGCGTTTTTATTCTTGCTAATACTGACACGAGGAAAAAAATGACTATATGGCTAAGATTAAAACTGGAGCAATGGCAAACATGGACTTCCGTGAAGAGATTGTGAGGGTATATTTCACAGATGTGCTTTTCTTCCTGAAAGGTTTTGGCTTTCATTATCCAGTAACATGGGTTTCCCCCCNAGATACGTTCTGGTTGCACTAGCTCAGCAGCAGTGCTGCGCTAGACTTCCAGCTGGGGGAAAATGTTTTCCTTGCTAAACTGGCACTACACCAACAGATTTTTCCACGGAGCGTGTTTTGGGCACACCCTGGATATGGTGCGTTCTGCAAGTGTCTCGTTTCAAAGGCTTGGAGAGCTGGGTGGCTTTGCTGGGCCATCCTCAGATAAAACGTTTTAGATAGAAGAGAACTTAAAAAATTGACTTAGGTTTTACTTGCTGGATTTTTGAATGAAAAGGAAGGACTTAAAAATACAAATAGGTGAAGGCCTGTGTGTTGGCTAGTATAATTGAGCTGGGAAGTGGAAAGAGAAATGGGAATCGCAGTTGAGTCTGTTGCAGTTGCCCTTCTCTCTGGAGCCAGATGGGACCTGGGGATGGTTTGATTCTCCAGAGTTGTCTCTAACATCCTCTGGTTGTGGCTCTCTCCATTTGAAAGACTTGCTGATGTGCTGGTCATTGATATGATGACATGGTTTGCTTAAGTAACATCCAACACTCCCCCCACCTCTGACCTTCTCTGTGATAAGGTTACTTTCTGGAATTGCCTGCTCCAGCTTTGACCTCAGCTCTGAACAAGCTATTTATGGGAAGGGTACCTGGCACAGGCGCGCCGAGTTGAGGATTTGGTTAATGGTGCCTGGTGTTTCTGTGTAGAACATGCTTTTTCATTAAATTGCATCACATCAGCAATAAGAGGGATGATACTTTAGTGAAAGAGGATATTTAAAAGGGACAAGTCAGAGACTCGTGCTGTTGAGAGCTTAAATTCATGGGGTTTGTTATGAAGATGGGGCGTCTCAAAAATTTTACTGCAATTTGGTCGTGTTGAAGGTTTCTTTCTTGTTGTTCGCAGCTCCCCAAAACCAGCCTCCAACTTTGTGCCAAAACACACTTGATCCAGCAGTTGTCCATGGCTGGTTGCTGTACCCAAGCAGGGAGGTCATCATGGTGATGTATTTAAAGCTCTTATGTTAGTTGTAAGCCGTCAGGTTAGTGAAGGTGAACAACTTGGCAGATGGCTGTTTTCTCCCTGGTGCTCATGTACAACCACGATGTCTTAACTGCAAAATGAGATGTTCCCTGTGATAGTGGTGGCAGAGTTCAGCTGGCACATCTCGTGATGCTTCTGCTTCTTATTAAGAAGCAGATTAATTTGTGCTGTCTTATGAATGAGCATAAGCATGCTCTTTTCAGAAGTGTTTAGTTCTCACAGATATTTAGCCCATTTTAAAGAGTTACAGCTCCCTTTATCCGTCAAAAATGTGCATCCTTACTGTGTAAGAGACATAATTTGAGTTGTCTCTCACTTAGGTAGGGAGAGGTGGGAGAAAGGGGTGGTTTTTGACACAGATCTCTTTGCAAGTTTCAGGGGTCTCCTTGCAGCACCATACAGCACGTGAGTTTGTCAGATAGTTTTGAATGTCCGTTCACTTCTTAAAAATGTGCCTCCTGACACAGTGGATTTGTGAAATGTGACTTCATTTGGCTGCTTGCTTAATAAAATATTCAGTAACTTAAAGCGGGGAGGGGGGGGAACACGATGACACCAAACCAAAAACAACCACCCCCTACTCTAATGGTGACATTTTTATTAGGCTCAAAACATCTGATCATCAAATTACCAAAAGAGGGAAATAAGGAGGTTCAGGGTAGGTACTCCTTATGCAGCAGAGCTTTAGGCTTTTGTATTTGTGACATTTTAGCAGTTTCCATAGTAACACATAACGATGTTTTAAGAAATGTTGCAGGGATTTTATTTGTACAAGGGAGGACTTTAAAATATTAATGGAAGGCAATGTGAATCAGAGGGAAGTCTAATTGTATTTTCTGTTGGGAGCAGAAATATTGATGCTTGGTAGAGGAAAGTGATTTGATACATTGTCCAGAGCAGCTCTCTGTAGAATGAACTTGTCCTGGCCAGCAAAGAGAAAATAAGAGAACTTCAGTCATCTTGGGGAATGTTTGCCACAGAGTCTTTCCTCTCTGATATACAGGTAAGGCTTTGGAAATGTTCTGTTGTCAATAGTTCTCCAAGTCTAAGTAAAAAATATTTTATCTCTGAAGTACTTTTCGTTCCAGCCTGTGTGCAGTTGGAGCTCCCTCCCTTCTTTTATGATACTTGATTAAATGTTCAGAGCCGTTACCCTGTTCGCATTCATGGGAGTCTCTGTGAGCTTAGATGGGTTAAAAACTGGCTGTCTCCATTTAGAAGCCTTTGTAGCAGAGTAGCTCATACAGCTTTACAGGCAATCTGCATTTAGTGAATTCCCTGGTGGCTCCTGCTTAATGACCAATATTGAGCTTTCGCTGTTTCAGGGCTGGTGACGTTACATTGCATTATCAAATCCAATCCACTCTGGAGTAAGCAGCAAAGGGGTTTTATGTAGATGCAGTAGGTAGAAATCACAAAAAAAAGGTTTCTTTTCAGAAATATTGAGAGGCATGTTTATGCCCACATATTTAAGTGGGTGTAAGTTTGAGTTGCGGGTCAGCAGCCATTCACCTAGCCCTGTATTTCTGCCCAGTTAGGTGAGCAGAGGCAGTGGAGGGCAGTAAAAGGCACTGTGGTTTAGATGACTTTGCAGTTAAGTCACTTGTAGGAACCCGGCAAGAAATTCCTACTTTCCAGATTAGCTTAAACATCGGTGCACAAATGTCTCACTTCCGTGTATCTTATCTGTGGTTTTGTGTTATCAAGTTAGATATTTAATCTTTCTATTACTAAGTTAGGTATTAAGTCTTCTGAGCTTCTGGCCTTGCCCCGATAGCTTGTGACTGGGACGCTGCCGTGGTCCCCGCAATGGTTAGTGCCCTCTGGATGCAGCTGACTGCTGGCCGGAGGTTACAAACGCTTCCTTGCCAGGCTCTGCATGGCCGCTTTCCGATTTTAATCTCTCCTAACAGCAAAGCTTGGGCATAGTGACAGCTGGTTCTGCCCTGCCCTTGCCTTCTGTCTGCATCGGAAGGTGGCTAGTAGTTAACATGTTTCTTCTGCCTGTTTAACTTTGGAGAGGACACCTCCTTCTAACACTGTAGCATGCAGTCCTAGTTTGTTCCTGGGCCTCTGGATGTTGCAAACATTGCTGCTCCTTCTCCGTGTACTCTGCTCACAGAGCAGAGCGATGAGCGGCTTCGCTCATAGGGGCTGTATGTGCCTGTGGAAGTTGGTTCTCACTGTGTTATGCTGAGTAAAGATACATTGCACTGCAGGAAGAGATACGAAATCGTAAATAAACTCAGTGCTTTGCACCCTGGCTTTTTTCCTGACTTGCCGCTGCATTCTCGGTGGCAAAAGCACTGTGTGCTGCTGTCACCCACAGTGATTGGCCCTAAAAGTGCTTGGGAAGGAGGTTAATGCCTTCAGAGGTGGGTGCGGCAGCTGCTGGTGGCCTGTGCATGCCTTGTGTACTCTCCTGCACCCTCTTAAGAAGGTATGGCGCAACAGCTCTGCCGCTGGGGCACAATGCTTGTTGTTCACCTGCAGTCTTTCTGCCCATTGCCATTACTTTGGGTCCTGTCCTGTCCTGGGTGCTGTGGGTGTCAGCGCAGAGGAAGACAGAGTACCCCTCTGTGTCCGCACGTGGAGCAGGGCAGGGGTCTGATCCAGAGGTGAGAGCTGAGCAAGAGGCAGGTGGCTTTGAAGGTGCTTTGGTGCTCAGCTCTGGCTCTGCATGGCTTTGGCAGCTTCTGACAAAATTTGACTCCTGTGGTCCTGATTCCTGATGTGGGTGGTTTGATGTGAAGAGGTAATGGCTTTCCGTATTCCTAGTGGCTTTTTTTTATCCTCTCTGCTGGAGGCTCACATTCTGGTGGCCAAGAGGAGACTAATTCTGTTTAGCAGCCATCACTAGCCCTAGGCTGGGACAGTAGCATGAATAAAAGTTGCAGCAGCTAAATCTGCCTATTTTTGTGTGAATTGGAGCCCTTTTCCATGTGACTTCTGCTATTCCAGTGCTGGCTATTTCAAAAAAGTGAGACAATTAGCCTTCTGTGGATCTGCATTTTGAATGCAGAACACTTGCAGGGCTCTTGCTCCATGTATGCAACATTTTGTGGTATTGGCTTTTTACTGTCTCAGACTAAAACAAGAAAATTATTCTCTCTCTGCTCCTTCTATGTTGTAGGTAGCTCTTCTGCCATTTGCCAAAATGTCTGAAAGTCAGAGGGAAGATGCTGTTTATGTTGAGACAGCAGAAAATAATTTGAAGAAACAACCACATTAGGAAATCTTTCAAGGCATTAACCACTTTTCCTATGTCAAGGCAGATTAAATTGATACAGATTAATTTTCAAGTATTTTTAATTGTAAATAAATGCACACCTGAGTGTCATCTAATGACTTCTCCAAGGCTTGTTGTTCATATATTGGTCAAAGCCTTACCGTTTTAAATAAAATAAATCTGTTTGAGTAGTAGCCAGCCACTTAAGGAGAATTCTTTAGTGTGATGATTCATATTGTGTCTAAAGACAGCTTTCTGTCTTCAGCCCTTGCTCACTCCCCCCTTCTCCCTGCCTCTGGAAATGGGCAAGAAGCCCAAAACAACTGAACTCTTAGTTATTTAAACCTATTTTTAATAAGTGATACTTGTAGAAAAAATCTTACCTGAAGGCTTTGATTGACATTGGCTTGTATATTAGATCTTAAGCTGGCTTATGAAGTACGTAATGTTGATGGGTGGGGGTTTTTTAGCTGCTTTTTTATGAACACAAGCCGTTCTTGTGAATTCTTACTAACAGGCTGAAATTACATCTGTCTCCAGTTACAGCGGTTCTGTACTTATTCTCTCTTTTGTGTGAATCTTTGACTTGTCAAATGTGCCTTAGTGCCCCTCCTCTCACTTCTGCGTTAGCTTTCCTCTTGTATTGATGTCCAGGTCTTTTTAATATAAGGAGTTCTAGTTATTTTTGCAGCTAATTCTCCTGTGTGCTGACTGTTGAGGTAGTATTTATTTTCAAGATAGTATCCTCTGTAGAGAGAAAGCTTTCGTAACCCATCCTAGTTGTCATGGCATAGATCTGCCTTCCCCCCCCTCCCTTTGCTTGCTGTTACCAGGCATGCTTTGGTTATGTTAAACTCATGAAACCAAATGCCTCTTCAGGCTGGGTACAGGTAAGCCCTAATCAGATTAGCCGCTCTGCAAATTGACGTGCTTATTTTACCTGTGTTTTCTTGTGCTTGAGCAAGCGAATTTGTGTGCTAGGACAAGGCACTCTTCTATGGTAAATTAAAGGAAAAGTGACTTGATTTAGCCTTTTGGTGGCTTTATGAACTTTATGAACTAGTGGAAATTATCAACTGTGTTTACTTGAATTCTGTATGTGCATATGAATTTTTCCCCTGTGTGTATATGAATTTTTTCCCCTTTTTGCTCTTTCCCTCTCCCCCATGGGCAGTAGTTGCATGCTTGCAGTCTCCTCTGCTTTGTTGTTTGGTAATTTCTGCAGCAGGGCTTCTTCTGGACCAAGGCTTGCCCACCACTCGGGCCAGTGGCTGCGGTGCACAGGAACTCTAGTTGTTCCTTCCTTTTTCTGTCCTTCCCGCAACTTAAAAAGATGCTATCTGAAAACGTCGTGATGCTCAGCGATGCAACTCTAGAGAGGATAAGATGCATAGAAAATTTTGTGGATTTTTTTTCATAGTTGTCATGTCTGAAGGCTTTGGTTGTAAATTCCCAGAAGCTTTTAGTTGTGATGCTTGGAGCAAGCAATGACTGCAAGACTTTGGCATTGGGGAGGTAACCTCCACAGTCTCTCATAGCGGTAAACTATGTGGTCCCCACTAAGGAGTCTGTCGCTGTAGCTGTAGCTGAGTGTTACTTGGTGAATCTGCCATAGGAATCCTCTCTATTGTTTCACTCTGATGTTGGGCATTCCTCAAAATTGCTTTCATCTAGTTCTTGTCTGCTTGTTAACAGCTATTAGCATCCAGAGCACTTGGCTACTTTAAATGTTTGCCTTGTTTAATTGAAACTCCCCCCTGCTGCACCCCGGCCCCTTTTGGAGCTTTCTAGTAGGATTTTTTTTTTCTTCTCTGATTTAGGTGTTTGAAATTCTTAACTAGTCAAATGTACATAAAGTAATCTTCCTGTTCTGGGTCTTGTTATAGTAGTCTTACTGGAAGAATATTTGTTTTCACTTACATTTATTAGGCTTAGGAGAAAACTTAGTAATTGTCTTTCCAGTTTGAGAGGCTGAAAACAATTTCGAGGAATACAAATCCGGTGAAGCCTTTTTTCTTCCTTTTTTTTCTCTCTCTCTTCTCTGGTCCTATAGAGATTGACTGGAGTTTTAAAGTGAGTTGGATGCTTATTGCCCAGTGATCAGGGATTTTGTTCAGATGAGAAATACTGGGATGTGTGTGTGCCTGTCCTTGCTGCCCTTGAGAACCGCTGACCTGGTACAAACAAGAGTATTAATTGAAGTAATGGAGCTCTCCTGTGTTTCACTTCATTTCTGAGAGTAACTTGTCCAAAAGCATCTTGCTTTGTTTGTTTAGCTGATGCTTGGTGACATAAAGGAGGTTCTGAGTATTTGTGATTATCTACTTAACTGTGGCTTATGCTGTTGTCTCCTACAATGTAGTGGAGCAAATAGGTAGCACCCCTCCTCCTCCTCTACTGCAAAGAACAGCAGCTGCCCGACTTCCTCGAGGATTAATCATCTCTATCGTACCCCTGATCAGTTTTTTGACACACATGAGGGCAGAGAGCTGAACAGAAAAGTGTCCTCTCTCGCTTCACAGAAATGTCTTGGAGAATGTAAAAAAAAAAAAACATGCAAAAATCTCACTTAGATACACCCCTTTTTTAATCATTGTAATTGCCTGGTAGCTTAGTGCTGGCTAGTATCGCATTTAAAGTCCTGGCATTTATTGCAAGAGATTGTACGATAACTTCAGAGGGACAATTTCCTTTTGTACCGAGGTCTGTCTGTCTCTTTTTTAGGTGAAAACATCCCACCCTCTCTAGTACTTGTGAACTTCCTCGCCCTTTGGGCAGGATGAGAGTACTGAAGTACAATGGCTGCATTATGGTTCTGGTTCTTACTGCAGCTTGTTCCAGCTATGCTAATTAAAAAAATTTGTCATATCTCTTCCAAAGCTGGGAATTCTCTAGGTCTGGGGAAGTGAAAATGCGTAATAGTTTGGCTGTTTGGCCCGCTTGGCCCTTTGGACCCTTTGAGGCTATGTAGTAATTGACTTGCAGTGATGGCTCTTTGTTTCCGATACAATTACTTTTGTGTTGGCTTTTGTTGTGAAATGCTTGGCTTCAAAGTTTTTGAATGCATTTGAAAATGTACCATGTGTTTTACGCTTTCTTCTGACATGTGCAAATAATGTTGACATGAGTCAGAAGAAGTGTTGTCCGAAAACGGCAGTCTCAGGTTCAGCCCAGTATAATTCGCCATGATGGTGAATGAGCCTGTTCACAGCGTGACCCTGCATCAGACCTTGGGTTGTTGAATCTGCTGTCAGCCTGACAACATTGTTTGCAGCAGATTTTAGAAATCTCAATAGATTGAGAATCAATCTGTATTGTATTCTCTGCTTTGTGTGAACTTTTTTATATTTTATCAAGCATTAAGGTCTGGAAGATGATGTAGTACTACAAACTGTTTTCATTTGCTGCCTTTGCTCATGGATTTCTTGACTGAAAGTTGCCACAGTTAATTTTTTTTTTGGCTCTTGTCCTGGCTTCTAGACACGTGAACGTGACGTGCTTTGCTTTTGCTTGTAAATAAAAAATAAAACCAAAAAACCCCTCATATTCACTTCTGTAGAAAAGCATAATTTCTGGAAAGTAGTGACTGTAAGGTAAGTAATGCTCCATTCATGCCCCCTCCCTTTCCCCCAAAAGAATCAGAAAACCCTCCTGAAGTAAACACATCTTTGATAAAAATCTCCTGATGAGATCAATCTCCTGATTTTTTTGAGAAACTGAGGAGGGTTGGGGTAATGATGGAAGCTCTGCCTCTTGTATGAGATGTCTCAATGCTGCCAATCAAAACATCATCTAAAAATATCACATCTTCTAGAAGGATCTATTCTTGCAAACTGGAGCCCAGTATTAAATAACATACTGTTCATTGCAAAGGATCCAAATTAAAGAAACAGACAAATATTCATATCTCTTTTTCTCCCTTTCCAGGTGTTTATTAGATTGCTGGCTATTTGTTGCAGGCTTCACACAGGATGCAAATAAAATTAGTCTGAGCATGGGGTCCTTCCAAAAATTTGGTACTTGAACTGCAGGGGAGTTTGCTCAGAAGGTGGAAACTGGCTTGCTTTTCTCTACAGAGGTTTTTTTTTTTTTTCCTGTTGCATGCCTGGTGTCTTGGCATGAAGTAAACATTATCTAGTCCTTTTGAAAAGTCCTGAAGTAGAGAGTGTGTCTTGGCTGAACCTGATTGAAAGGGCTGGGGAAAATCTATCCAAGAAAAATAAATTTCTGGTGGAGCAGCCAACTGTGTGTGTGACATGAACCACTTTTGTGGAGGGAATGGGGGTGGTACAAATAGAGCGGTTTTATTTGGCTCTGGAAAATAAGGGTGAATTGGGAGAATACAGTTAAGATATAGCTATCTCCCTTTGCCTAAAATAATTCAGTTCTTGATGTGTTCTCACCAGTTCTTATTCCTGTGGTATCTCTTTCCACCTTGTACCCTGTTTTTTCTAATCTTCTGTAGCTCTTACAGAAGAGCATCTCCCTTTCCTCCTGCTCTGTAGACCGCAGAGCCGAGTATCTGACGAGCCTGGCGACGGGGATCATTGCTCAGGCATACGGGCACCTGCCCATGAGGGAGTGCATCGCCTGAAGCTCCAGACGGGAAATGAATCTTACAGAGCCGCTGGCGTTGGGTTCCCAAGGCTGTAAAAACTTGACAGGGATATTAGTTTGCAGAGGTACAGTTCACAGGGCTTTGTTTAGGGAGGGGGAAGAGCTGGAAAACAACATGCCTGTGGTGACAAAGGGACATTTCCCCATGGCTGTTGTCTGTCCTCTACCCAGGTGGTGCAGCGTTGGGGTCATATTTTCCAGCTTGTCTATGGTTGCCTCTTCTCCCCATCCAGCCCCTTGCTCCCTGTGTTGTGACGAGGGACTCCCCTGTTTGCATTAACAACAGGGAAGCACAGCATAGCAGTGGCAAACCTGCCACGTCTGCTTGATACAAACCTGCATTGTCCTTGACAAGGAAAAGAGCCTTCCAGTAGTTCACCTTGCCAGCAAGAAAGGATTTTTTTTTTATTAAGAGCAGCTGAGTTGTTTGAAATCAGTGCAATGTTAAGTGACACCAAAGGAGAATATGCTTTTGTGGGTGGGAAATGCTGCTTAATTGCTCAAGATGGCAGTTTATTCCTTCAGTCTATGGAATTTCAGTCTGTGTGAAAACGAGAAATGTGGCTGTGAACTCATTATTTTGATCTCTTGCTCGCTGCCTTGACATAGTAGAAAGATTTTGCACTTGCAGAATGAAATTATAAATCTTTATGTATCTAAATGAGATTAAATTAAAACTGCATTCTGTGTAGCTTTTTTATAAAGAATCAGAAGCATTCTGCTGTCTTGCAGGATTGTGTTAATCATTAGCAACTTAACTAGTGTGGCTGCATGAAGATGTGTAAATAGGCTAACAAAAAGCTGAGACGCGCTGAAGGATAATTCAGGTAGCGCTGGGATCAGAAACAGGCGGCGGAAACCCTGAGTCACAGAAATAAATGTGATTGCCAGTACGTTTACCAGACAGTAGCTGAATCAGACTGTTCTAAAGTAAAAATGGTCTTGTTTTCTCTTGCACATGTTGACGTACAATCCTTTTTTAGCTGTTTGTGTTTTTCTAAACTATAGGGAATTGTGAATAACTTGTATGGATTTATAGTAAGTTGTGAAAGCCTTGAAGGATGCCTAAGTGTTTTGGAGTGTGTGTGTGTGCATGTACACAATGTGTGCGTGGTGCACAAGAAACTTTAAAAAAGAAGTCTCTGTCTTATATCCCGGCAGTTTGCTCTCGAGGCCCTTGCTCTGATCTCCTTAGTTAGACATATAAAGTTCATTGCCTGTAAGGAGGAAATCTGAAGTCTCTTTCGATGTAATTTGAATATAATTTCATTAAAGCAGGTTTTAGGAAGAGCAGGAAGTAAGGCATACATTAATAGGTAAAAGCAAGCACATTTTGAGAATTTGAATATGAAGTCTTCATGTGCATGACAAGTTGCTTGTAGTACAGCCAATTCGCCCAAAAATGCAACCTGCTTTATTTCTTCAAATTCAAAACTCAGTCTTGCTCTTTCTCTACATGTCAATAATTTTATTGCACAGAGGAGGGAGTTAGGCTGGACTGCAGCTTGTTCTTGTAGCCATTTTTGTTTGCTTTAAAAGAAAATATAAAAACTGAGTAGGAGGATCTGCTCTTTGTGGTAGGTTTAACTCATGTTGGTTAGAGATTGTTTTAAATTTTGAAATGTGAGGTTTAACATCTCTTCTAAAACTTGTAAGTTCATGTGGGTAACAGCATGCAAAATGCTTAAACATGGCTAAATTCTTGGTTTGTTTGGTAGCCTGCTGAAGGAGAGTTCAGTAGTCTTTGACGCTTTGGGCGTTCTGTATTTGTAACTTGTAGTTTTCAGAAATGCACTGAGGTTTCTCCTAATAGTCTAAGTGCTGCCATCAGTACTAGCTCAGTATAAAACACCCCCTGCTGCAGCTTGTTCTGCCTTGGTATCTCAGCCAAGCTACCTCTCATCTTGCCTTGAAGTTGAAGATAGACCTGTTAGCCCCCACCCCAGCCCCCAAGAAAAGTAAAACCCAACCTCAAAACCCCAAAACTTGCTTAGCAAGTGGAGCACCTGGTATTACAAGAATTAGTTTTTCAGCAGCATTTTGCAAACAGGCCTGAAGATCATCTGCCTTGGTCCAAGAGGTTCTCAGGGACTTGCAGTCGCCATAGAAAGCTGCTGATGGAATGGTATTTCGTGCTGTCCAGAAAACCTCTTTAA
>VZTV01066565.1:55948-84190 GCA_013400875.1 Anhinga rufa
GGGGGGGGAACAACCCTCTTCATGTAGGCTACTGTAGATCAGATCGTATGTTTTCTTTTGTAGATCAGGCATGCTAATGAGCATATTCAAGATTACTAAAGGGGAGGAATAGCTGTAGTTTGGGGGTTTTCTCTTTTTTTTTTTTCCTTGACACATTGAGGAAAGAAAATGGAGCACAACAGGACAAAAAGAATTGCTGAACAAGTCTTTTCCCAGCTTTATGAAGTAGCAAAAGTGTCTCTGGGAAGAACCGGAGCTGCAGGGAGGGAACAAGAAAGCATCTGAGAGCATGTCACCAGTCGTGACACACGAATGGCTGCACATTCCTGCTCCCTAAATTTGCACAGAAGATTCTTCCTGTAGCTGAACTAATAAAAAGCCCAAACAATACCTCTTGCCTAGGAGTTACTACAAGGAGTAGATTGTTAACCTGCTGCTGACCTTCTCCCTTTGTCTTTAATCTCAAAAAATGAAATAAAGTCCATATCACTTCTAAACTTTTGTGTGTGTGTATATATAGAATACATATTTTGCTCCCAAAGAGGCATACTTGCATGTAAGCTCCAGCCCTTGCAGTTGGAGAGTGTGGCCCTATGATTAGCGATGACACAAGGTGAAAAACCTCCCTTTGTTCTGCTTTTTCTCACCAGCCTCTACTCTGCTTGGGAGAGTGTGCTGCCTTGATCAGAGGGAGGGTTTTTTTGGCATGTGCTTATTTAGTTAAAAGAAAGAAGGTAGTAAATTGATGGTTATAGTGGAATCTGTTCTCTGATACTAAATCCATTCCAGTCTAAAGCAACCTTCTGCCTGGGACAATAAATACACCATAGATAACAGCTACTCTTGAAGGTGAGCCAGAACTCCTCTGGCCAGTTTATAGATGAGAAAAAGATGTCAAATGACGCTTTCAGGATCAAAAGACACATCTGTGATGGAGCAGAGAATTAGCAGATTCAGGACCAGAGTTCCAGCTTGGAGCCTCTTAAACTGTAAGACCTTCTTTCTCCCAACCACCACTCCGTCACATTGCAGAAGACGGATGTCGGCCGTCTGTCAGAGTTCTGCAGTGGTACATCTGTAGTGTCCTGCCCCCTAAGGGAAGGTTTTCTTTTGTGATTTACTATATCAGTTCAAGTATTGGAGTCCCCAATAGGTCACCATGGATATACAGACATATACTGTGCTGTCAACTTCTTGCCTTTCTTACTACTCGTCTGCTCTTTGCTTTTCTTCCTGGTCAGATATGGGTTTCCTTCTTGGAACCTACCTGGAGTTAATTCCATATCTCTGCTCAAAGTGATACTTTACATCTTCTGTAAATCTCGTGAGCTGATACTTTTTGGCTCTGTAGAAGAAATGTGGCTGCACACTTGTGACTTTATGTATTTGGAGACTCTGCATTATCCAGAGTTTATCATCTGAAGCCTGTCTCCTCTGCCCAAAACATGACTAGAGACCTAATAACAATTTGGTAACAGAGAAAAGGTATTTTTTAGAGATGTAAACAGGTCATGAATTGAGGGAGTGACATCTAAGGAGTTTGGATCAAAATTGCACGTTGGCAAAAGGTTTGTACTTTAAGCTGTGCACTGTGAATGGAATAATTGTGTGCGGTCTGGGTATCTAGGATCAAACAGAGTCTTGCCCAGTACAGCAGGAGTTGTGAGGGAGATGGTAGCAAAAATATATATGGCGTTTAGTGGGACACGCTGGGATGTTGATGTCTTACCAGAAGAATTGGAGACAAAAACCCAGGAGTTGATTCTCCAGTCCATCAACTTTTAAGCTACTCTTCAAAGCACTCAGAAATCACATTGTTCATTTCTGTGCACCCCAGAGTGGAAGCGAGTGAAAGGTTTGTACATATGTGTACATACTTGAAATGAAAGCTGTGTTTTGCGTGGAACTTTTGGTATATATTACGCTAAAACCTCTGTGGGGTAGGGTTTTTTTGGTGGTGTGTGTTTTGGGTGTGGTGTTTTTTTGTTTGTTTAGTTGGTTGGTTTTTTAATGTTGTCTTGTGAAAAGCTGCAACAAGGCTAGGAGAAACGTGGGAGTGTTGTTTTGTGTGGAGTTTGGGACGTGCTGATGGTCTGTTTTGCTCTGGCTATGCAACCTGTATATGGTCTGAACAGAAGGGTGGGGGGGATTTGTATTGTAGTTGTTGAACTGAAGCTCTCATATCATGGAATCCCTCTGTCTGAAGTACTGGATTGAAACTAACTGGATTTCTGAATGTTGTGAGAGGCAGGTTTGGGAGAGAACAGGCAGCACTTAAGGGTTATATCTGCTTAAGTCTGTACTGATGTCCACCTCACCCCTTGGTGATCCTTGGAGTGAAGAAACTTGTGTAGCTAATTTTTTTCTCACCTTTGCATAATGGCTGTCTCTGTGTTGAAGATGTAAACATGCTATAAATGATGATTGCCAAAATGCTGCAGTTGAGAACTTACTGTTTTCATGAGAATCTTCAGTTTTGAGAACTTGCTTCGTTACCCTTCGTATCTGATATGAGCAACGGGGTGCCCACAAGCTTTTCCCTTTATCTAAAGACGACTTAAATCTGAAATCTGGTGCAACTCTGGGATAATCCAGCAAAACAGAGACCTTGTATAAACCACTCATTCTCCATTCTCATGCAGCTTGTATCTGGATGTTACTTTTGAAGCTAGTATCATGGCCATCTAAATAGCAACCTGGTTAAAGAGCAACCTGCTTACTTTATTGCTGATCTGCCCAACCGCATGCATCCGAACTGGCCCAGCGTGGCCGCATGTATTTGGCATGTCCTGACTGCTCCTTTCACCGGGGTGGACACAGCCCTCGTAGCTGCTGCTGGAACCACACGCAGCCGCACGGGCGCTCAGCCAGCGAGCTGCCACCACTGGCACATGCGACACTGAGGAGCCCTCGAGAATGGGGCACCGCAGAGCGAGCGGCAGCAGGTTTCTCCTCTGCAAGCTCTCACGGCAATTCGTGGGCCTCATTCAGCAAACAGCGATTTGCATTCCAGCATTTGTTAGCATCGCTAGCTCTGAGCCCTGCAGAAAAGAGCTCTGCGGACTTATTCAGATCCCGCTTCCTTCCCCCTCTAAGGCATGCATGCTCTCTCAGGGTTTGAATTACCCCATACTCTTTTCAGGAAAATAAATAGGGTATCTGTAAGTTTAAACATTAAGGCCTTTGTCAGCCCACAGCGAGTAGCAGAGGCCTCCTGTGGATAAAACTATGTTTGGGGGGAGGTCCTTGTTTTACAGTGCATTGAGTTCTGTTGAAGGGTGGAGGCTTGACAGCATTGAGACTGAAGTCCTCTGTCCAGGGGACAGGTGGAGCTCCAGCAACGAGCCTTTTCCCCCTTTTCACTCCCAGCTGCTTGTCCCGAGCGTGTTTTGTCCTTGTACCAAAGCGCAGTACATGCAGCCAGAGCGGAGGAGAGGATGTTGACTGACGTGACTCAGTTCGCAGCCTTCAGATAGCTTGCCAAGTGGAGCATTCGGTCCTTTTTTGTCTCGATCATTTCCTAGCAGATCATCCAGATTCTGTTTTCCAGCTGAAGCGTGTGCCACCTTTTATCTGTGCCGCTCCACTTCCTGAGGGTGTGCAGGACAGCCCTCCCCACCTCTGCAGCAGGGCAAGGGAGTCGCGGAGGCAGGTCTGTGTTCAGTCAAATACCCCCTTCTTGCTGCTGTCTCTCCTGTCGTAAACAGCTTTGCGAGCCAAAATTAAAGTTTCTGTAGCACAGGCTGCAAGTGTTACTGGCTAGGTGCATGTACCGCTAGTATGACCTGCTCTCCTGAACTCACCAGCTCCCACTGAAGTTGGTGATGAATCTGTTTTATAGTTACTTAAACAGAAAAGATGGATCACAGCTCAGCAGTGATGCTGCCTCCCGTGGTATGGTGCTGCATCGCCCTGGTGTGTGATGCACAAAACAGCTATGAGGCGCTGCCTGGCTTTGGTCTGGCTTGAAGCAGACTTCTGTACTAGTTAAGTAAGTAATTTATTCTCGTAGAAATTGCTGGTTTTTACTTGCTGCTGGCAAACATGTTCAGAAGATAGTAAGGGCTGAAATAGTGGTTCTTAAACTGTGCTCTGTGGGACCATGCAGAGGGGCTTGAAGATTTATTAAATAAGCTTTTTGATGGAAAACTTGATAAAGGAGCCAGGAATGCCCAAGAAATTCACGGGTGTTGACAGACGTCCGCTGGTGCGAAAACTGTGGCAAGCGCTAGCAGAGGGAAGTGACATGATGTGTCGGTTTGTTGCATGCAGACAAGATGAGAAGTTCCCTGAAAACCCTTCATTAGTGAAATACATTAGTGGCCAGAGTTGCTCTTCTGGAAGGTTCTTTGACCTGGTCAGAGCTCAGTCCTTTCTTAGAAAGCAGAGATGCTCTTTTGTGTCTCCCATTTGATGTTTGAATCCTCTGTTTCTTCAGTCCTTTGTATGCTGGAGCATCTGTTATAAAAGGGATTTCACGTGGCCGAACAATGCAGATTGTGCCTTTCTTCTCCTTAATGGAAATAAAACAGTTTTTCACAGCCTCCAAGTCTGCTGCATTTTGGCCATCCTCAGCCACCCCTCCAGGGCAGCTCTGGGCAAAACTCCTTCCTGCTTGTGCCCCCAGTTTATCCACCCAAAACTGAGCAGCTACCCCTGCATCCTTGCTGGGATCCTGGTGTTGGATTTCATCCAGTGCCATGAAACCTTTCTGCATCCTTTGCTGTGGGACATAATTGCTAATTCCTCTAATTTATGCCTTCTGATCTTCTGTCTCTAGTGCTGCTTGTCCACAGTTAAGTAGCCAGAAGCAGCGGCCCTTCTCCGTGGCCACTTAGTGCTGGGTTTCTCTGTGGCTCAAGGCAAAACCGAACATAGCGTGATTCACATTAGTCTCCTGTCGTTCTCCCTCTTTCCCTTTCCCTCTGGACTTTTTCACGTTCCTGTACTGTATAGTAGTCCTTAGCCAGGATTATTTTATCCCATTTCTTAGATAAAGGGCTTGGAGGCCAGAAATGTATTATTTCTGTGTTAACTGGAAGGGCTCTTTGGGCTGAGAGAGGAAACTTCTCTTGGATCAATGCCAGAAATAGCATGTCTGCCCCTTCCCTTGACTAAATGACCTTTAGATTTAATATNCTGCTGACCTTCTCCCTTTGTCTTTAATCTCAAAAAATGAAATAAAGTCCATATCACTTCTAAACTTTTGTGTGTGTGTGTATATATAGAATACATATTTTGCTCCCAAAGAGGCATACTTGCATGTAAGCTCCAGCCCTTGCAGTTGGAGAGTGTGGCCCTATGATTAGCGATGACACAAGGTGAAAAACCTCCCTTTGTTCTGCTTTTTCTCACCAGCCTCTACTCTGCTTGGGAGAGTGTGCTGCCTTGATCAGAGGGAGGGTTTTTTTGGCATGTGCTTATTTAGTTAAAAGAAAGAAGGTAGTAAATTGATGGTTATAGTGGAATCTGTTCTCTGATACTAAATCCATTCCAGTCTAAAGCAACCTTCTGCCTGGGACAATAAATACACCATAGATAACAGCTACTCTTGAAGGTGAGCCAGAACTCCTCTGGCCAGTTTATAGATGAGAAAAAGATGTCAAATGACGCTTTCAGGATCAAAAGACACATCTGTGATGGAGCAGAGAATTAGCAGATTCAGGACCAGAGTTCCAGCTTGGAGCCTCTTAAACTGTAAGACCTTCTTTCTCCCAACCACCACTCCGTCACATTGCAGAAGACGGATGTCGGCCGTCTGTCAGAGTTCTGCAGTGGTACATCTGTAGTGTCCTGCCCCCTAAGGGAAGGTTTTCTTTTGTGATTTACTATATCAGTTCAAGTATTGGAGTCCCCAATAGGTCACCATGGATATACAGACATATACTGTGCTGTCAACTTCTTGCCTTTCTTACTACTCGTCTGCTCTTTGCTTTTCTTCCTGGTCAGATATGGGTTTCCTTCTTGGAACCTACCTGGAGTTAATTCCATATCTCTGCTCAAAGTGATACTTTACATCTTCTGTAAATCTCGTGAGCTGATACTTTTTGGCTCTGTAGAAGAAATGTGGCTGCACACTTGTGACTTTATGTATTTGGAGACTCTGCATTATCCAGAGTTTATCATCTGAAGCCTGTCTCCTCTGCCCAAAACATGACTAGAGACCTAATAACAATTTGGTAACAGAGAAAAGGTATTTTTTAGAGATGTAAACAGGTCATGAATTGAGGGAGTGACATCTAAGGAGTTTGGATCAAAATTGCACGTTGGCAAAAGGTTTGTACTTTAAGCTGTGCACTGTGAATGGAATAATTGTGTGCGGTCTGGGTATCTAGGATCAAACAGAGTCTTGCCCAGTACAGCAGGAGTTGTGAGGGAGATGGTAGCAAAAATATATATGGCGTTTAGTGGGACACGCTGGGATGTTGATGTCTTACCAGAAGAATTGGAGACAAAAACCCAGGAGTTGATTCTCCAGTCCATCAACTTTTAAGCTACTCTTCAAAGCACTCAGAAATCACATTGTTCATTTCTGTGCACCCCAGAGTGGAAGCGAGTGAAAGGTTTGTACATATGTGTACATACTTGAAATGAAAGCTGTGTTTTGCGTGGAACTTTTGGTATATATTACGCTAAAACCTCTGTGGGGTAGGGTTTTTTTGGTGGTGTGTGTTTTGGGTGTGGTGTTTTTTTGTTTGTTTAGTTGGTTGGTTTTTTAATGTTGTCTTGTGAAAAGCTGCAACAAGGCTAGGAGAAACGTGGGAGTGTTGTTTTGTGTGGAGTTTGGGACGTGCTGATGGTCTGTTTTGCTCTGGCTATGCAACCTGTATATGGTCTGAACAGAAGGGTGGGGGGGATTTGTATTGTAGTTGTTGAACTGAAGCTCTCATATCATGGAATCCCTCTGTCTGAAGTACTGGATTGAAACTAACTGGATTTCTGAATGTTGTGAGAGGCAGGTTTGGGAGAGAACAGGCAGCACTTAAGGGTTATATCTGCTTAAGTCTGTACTGATGTCCACCTCACCCCTTGGTGATCCTTGGAGTGAAGAAACTTGTGTAGCTAATTTTTTTCTCACCTTTGCATAATGGCTGTCTCTGTGTTGAAGATGTAAACATGCTATAAATGATGATTGCCAAAATGCTGCAGTTGAGAACTTACTGTTTTCATGAGAATCTTCAGTTTTGAGAACTTGCTTCGTTACCCTTCGTATCTGATATGAGCAACGGGGTGCCCACAAGCTTTTCCCTTTATCTAAAGACGACTTAAATCTGAAATCTGGTGCAACTCTGGGATAATCCAGCAAAACAGAGACCTTGTATAAACCACTCATTCTCCATTCTCATGCAGCTTGTATCTGGATGTTACTTTTGAAGCTAGTATCATGGCCATCTAAATAGCAACCTGGTTAAAGAGCAACCTGCTTACTTTATTGCTGATCTGCCCAACCGCATGCATCCGAACTGGCCCAGCGTGGCCGCATGTATTTGGCATGTCCTGACTGCTCCTTTCACCGGGGTGGACACAGCCCTCGTAGCTGCTGCTGGAACCACACGCAGCCGCACGGGCGCTCAGCCAGCGAGCTGCCACCACTGGCACATGCGACACTGAGGAGCCCTCGAGAATGGGGCACCGCAGAGCGAGCGGCAGCAGGTTTCTCCTCTGCAAGCTCTCACGGCAATTCGTGGGCCTCATTCAGCAAACAGCGATTTGCATTCCAGCATTTGTTAGCATCGCTAGCTCTGAGCCCTGCAGAAAAGAGCTCTGCGGACTTATTCAGATCCCGCTTCCTTCCCCCTCTAAGGCATGCATGCTCTCTCAGGGTTTGAATTACCCCATACTCTTTTCAGGAAAATAAATAGGGTATCTGTAAGTTTAAACATTAAGGCCTTTGTCAGCCCACAGCGAGTAGCAGAGGCCTCCTGTGGATAAAACTATGTTTGGGGGGAGGTCCTTGTTTTACAGTGCATTGAGTTCTGTTGAAGGGTGGAGGCTTGACAGCATTGAGACTGAAGTCCTCTGTCCAGGGGACAGGTGGAGCTCCAGCAACGAGCCTTTTCCCCCTTTTCACTCCCAGCTGCTTGTCCCGAGCGTGTTTTGTCCTTGTACCAAAGCGCAGTACATGCAGCCAGAGCGGAGGAGAGGATGTTGACTGACGTGACTCAGTTCGCAGCCTTCAGATAGCTTGCCAAGTGGAGCATTCGGTCCTTTTTTGTCTCGATCATTTCCTAGCAGATCATCCAGATTCTGTTTTCCAGCTGAAGCGTGTGCCACCTTTTATCTGTGCCGCTCCACTTCCTGAGGGTGTGCAGGACAGCCCTCCCCACCTCTGCAGCAGGGCAAGGGAGTCGCGGAGGCAGGTCTGTGTTCAGTCAAATACCCCCTTCTTGCTGCTGTCTCTCCTGTCGTAAACAGCTTTGCGAGCCAAAATTAAAGTTTCTGTAGCACAGGCTGCAAGTGTTACTGGCTAGGTGCATGTACCGCTAGTATGACCTGCTCTCCTGAACTCACCAGCTCCCACTGAAGTTGGTGATGAATCTGTTTTATAGTTACTTAAACAGAAAAGATGGATCACAGCTCAGCAGTGATGCTGCCTCCCGTGGTATGGTGCTGCATCGCCCTGGTGTGTGATGCACAAAACAGCTATGAGGCGCTGCCTGGCTTTGGTCTGGCTTGAAGCAGACTTCTGTACTAGTTAAGTAAGTAATTTATTCTCGTAGAAATTGCTGGTTTTTACTTGCTGCTGGCAAACATGTTCAGAAGATAGTAAGGGCTGAAATAGTGGTTCTTAAACTGTGCTCTGTGGGACCATGCAGAGGGGCTTGAAGATTTATTAAATAAGCTTTTTGATGGAAAACTTGATAAAGGAGCCAGGAATGCCCAAGAAATTCACGGGTGTTGACAGACGTCCGCTGGTGCGAAAACTGTGGCAAGCGCTAGCAGAGGGAAGTGACATGATGTGTCGGTTTGTTGCATGCAGACAAGATGAGAAGTTCCCTGAAAACCCTTCATTAGTGAAATACATTAGTGGCCAGAGTTGCTCTTCTGGAAGGTTCTTTGACCTGGTCAGAGCTCAGTCCTTTCTTAGAAAGCAGAGATGCTCTTTTGTGTCTCCCATTTGATGTTTGAATCCTCTGTTTCTTCAGTCCTTTGTATGCTGGAGCATCTGTTATAAAAGGGATTTCACGTGGCCGAACAATGCAGATTGTGCCTTTCTTCTCCTTAATGGAAATAAAACAGTTTTTCACAGCCTCCAAGTCTGCTGCATTTTGGCCATCCTCAGCCACCCCTCCAGGGCAGCTCTGGGCAAAACTCCTTCCTGCTTGTGCCCCCAGTTTATCCACCCAAAACTGAGCAGCTACCCCTGCATCCTTGCTGGGATCCTGGTGTTGGATTTCATCCAGTGCCATGAAACCTTTCTGCATCCTTTGCTGTGGGACATAATTGCTAATTCCTCTAATTTATGCCTTCTGATCTTCTGTCTCTAGTGCTGCTTGTCCACAGTTAAGTAGCCAGAAGCAGCGGCCCTTCTCCGTGGCCACTTAGTGCTGGGTTTCTCTGTGGCTCAAGGCAAAACCGAACATAGCGTGATTCACATTAGTCTCCTGTCGTTCTCCCTCTTTCCCTTTCCCTCTGGACTTTTTCACGTTCCTGTACTGTATAGTAGTCCTTAGCCAGGATTATTTTATCCCATTTCTTAGATAAAGGGCTTGGAGGCCAGAAATGTATTATTTCTGTGTTAACTGGAAGGGCTCTTTGGGCTGAGAGAGGAAACTTCTCTTGGATCAATGCCAGAAATAGCATGTCTGCCCCTTCCCTTGACTAAATGACCTTTAGATTTAATATTGATGTGTAGCTTTATCTTCACTCTATTTTAGACTAAAGAGGTGATCTTTGTCTGCTGGGGGACTGTGTTAGGGCATGCCTGTGTAGGTACATGTATTATTGGAAACTCTTCTGCGCGGTGAGCTGCGGAGCAGCAGAGCACTGCAACTACAGAGGGAATATCTGCACCTTTATTCAGTGGGTGTTCTCTTTTCCTAAAAGGCCCGGTGCTTCTATTACTTTGAGCAGGAATAACCTCCCTGTGCTTCAAGCCAGAAAAAACGTATTTTCATTTTTCCTACAACTCTGAAGCAACTCAGATTGAAGGCTTGGAAATCAGAGCAAGCCCGTGAGTAAGTGGGCATGAGATGCGATTGCACGCATGCAGATCGCTCCCTCTGCCTCCTGCAGCACAGCTGCCCTGGATGGAGCTGGGAAGCAGATTGCTTCTTGCTTCTCCCCTGGAAGGCAGGGAAATTGGGGAGCCTTGGGACTGTACCTGATGGGTGAATTCGTACCACTGATGCTGTTAGGTATTGATGCTGCCTCTGTTTGCTGTTTTAATGTTCCCTAAAATCCATTAGTTCGTCCTTACTCCCTGCCTATTTCTGCCAATTTGGCATTGATGATAACTTCTGCTTCAGCTGGAAATCCTTCTTGGCTTCTACCTGTGTTGTCCTAATGTCACTACATGGTCCAAACAAATGTGTGTTTTTTTGACTTCAAACCGCTGCGTGAGCTTAAAAACCTGCTTGCTGTAATGAGTGGTGAGGAAGATGGGAGAAAAACACTTTTTAAGAAGAGGCTTCTGTAAAAAGGGTTTAGGGGTTTTGTGCTTGAGGTACAGAGCTGAACTTAATTTTTGTGATGCTCAGAGCTGTATTTCTGAGCACAAACTTCAAGTTGGAATTCTGCATTTTGAGATCTGTGTTTGCAAAGTGCTCTCCTTTTCCTCCCAGGACATTAAAGAGCAGATAAGGAGGGTGAGGTCATCTCAGTAGTGCAGAAATTTCCCAGGCCTAGAGAAGAAGCCTGCTTCAGTGTAATCGCTTATTCTGAAGTTTCATTTTGATCTTGGGCTGCAAAACCTGTGGAGTTAAACAAAACCAACCCCCTCCCTATGATCCATGACAAAACACCCTTTGACCTCAGGTCTTAACGGCTGCATAATAAAGAGTGAAGAGACTGAAGCTGCATTTTCATTCCTGGAAAGATTGGAGTATCCAGTGCTACTCACTCCTCCTGTCTGTCGGTACTTACTGGGTGTGGTGGATGGTAGAGAAGAGAAGGCTCTGTATCTCCTGCAAGCTAAACCAAGAGAAAAATGAAAGCATGTTTTATTTGTTGGACTGTTCACTTCATTCATGCTTGGATTGATGGGGATCACAAGTTGCTTAGTTGAAAACAGTTTGGGGAATATGTCTGCATCCATGTTAGTCTATAGTAAGTCCTTACCAGCTCCATTGCTGGGAAGTTTAGAGAATACTGAAGGAGTAGTCATCCTCTCTTGCAAGGAGAGCTGGGGCACGGGGATCTAAGGAGTTCTCCACTTCAAGGTTGATCCAAGGTTTTCTCGGATATCTCATTGTAAGATTGTTTTGCTGGTGCTGCCTGAGTGGAAAGCTCTGCTGTCGTTGCACCTGTTCGGATCAAATTGAGGGCAGCACGATCAGGAAACTGCCTTTGCTGGTGCTGTTCTCTTTATGGTGTGAGCTGGAAGGTTTTAATGTCCTGGAGAATAATTCCATAAATTCTGCCTTCAGTAAACTCTTCTGAACAATAAAAAGCATGTCCCAAATAAGTTCTGTTCTGACATGGTGTTGTATTAATGCTGTTCACCAACTGGAGCTCTGAGCTGCTGTCCTCACACTGGCAATAATTTAACATAGTTTCTGTATTATGGAATATTGATTTACTGTGGAGCATAAAAATGTGCAGTACTCAGCAGAAGGGCCTCACCAATTGTTATGCTCCAGGAACACTGCTGCTCAGGAATGTGAAATAAATTTTCCCTTTTAACAATAGATCCTGATTTGCATAGTCTCTATTCTTGCTTCTCCAGGGATTGTGCCACTAACAGTCTATAGTGAGCGCTCCCCCACTTTGACACCAAACTACTCTATTTGCACACGTACAAAGGGCTTTGCTGTTGAACAAGTGTAATAACTTTTCAAACAGTTTACTCTGTGCTCTAATTGTCTCCTCTCTGTTGTGAACTTATTCTTGTTTGAAGAATTTAAGATGCTGAACACCCACTTCCTTGTCTTCTTTGGTGTTTCAACTGCATTCATTTCAGGAAAGCTTGGTTTACAGCGATCCCAAAAAGTCAAATTGTCCTGTGCTGTCAAGTGTGAGGTGGTGTCTTGTTGCTGGTTGAAGGAGACCAGGAGCTGGGAAGTGGCTTGTTTACTCAAGCATAACTTCTTGGAAGGTGTAGACTGCTGCTGCAAGCCCTGGCTGTCCCAGCCCATGAGCTGTTTTTTGTCTGAGGATGTCCCAGCAGCTTTTATTTACTTTATAGTGTTTCCTAGAGAGGACGCTGGTTTTCTACAGGCATATGTTGCAGGATGCTTTGGCTTCTTGTCTTTGCCAGTGTATCCACCTGAGCATGCTTCTCTGGTGCTTTGGCAGCAAGCAGAGTTTTAGGAAGGAGTTGCAATATGTGCAATTTTCAAGTATTTCAGGACCTCTTATTTTAAAGAAATTAAAGAAAATGGCTTGTTGTAGTTGTTCCTGGTTGTGCTCATGATGCATTAGTGAAGATGGTAAAACCAGCCTCTCTTATCATGTACTGTATCCTCTTCTTAGCGAACAAGAGTCGCTGGTCCCTAGCTACTGAGTTTGCCAAAGGAAGGTTGTAAATCTCTTGATGAAATCCCACCTTTAATGTGAAGAGGAGAAAAAAAATGAAGAGCAAAATTTTCATTGGCTTAGTGCTTCTGCCACTTTGTGCTTTCTAATGGAAGAAGTATAACTTCTAATGAAAAATATGAGTCTAAAAAAGGCAATGATTGTACTGTCCTGTGCAACCCAGACCTGTTAGGAAGCTGTTGCAAGCAAAATCATAATATTGGTAAAGGGCCTTACTCGCCAAAAGGAGGATATGCTCCTGGAAGAAGTTGGTTGTGAGCTTGAGCAATGCTATTTTAGGCATTTGGGGGGGGAAGGTGGGCATCTTGGTAGTTAGTTCATATTGTTGAGAATGGTGTATTAATCAGAGCTTTAAGGGAAAAATTCCCAATGAACTGAAGTGCGTTGCAGTTGGAGCAAACTTTGTTGTTCAGTTATAAACACCTTTCATGCATGGTATAGTCTTACCTTCTTGTTCCTGGATTTAGCTGTGGGGGGTAACAAACTGCCTTGCATTTTCTGGTACGATGATGATGATCAGGCAGATTCGATGCACTGGCAGTGTTAGTTATTCTGCTGGCTGCTGTGCCTGCATAGTTGCTTATGAGCATGTGGAGAGCTATATTGAAAAGTGGTCCAATAAATTCTCTTATAAACGTGGTATTTTTCAGCTGGCTGCTCTGCTGTGCATCTGGAGAGTTGGTTTTGCTGGCGTAACAGTGAGTTCTTCGTGTCCACGCTCTTCTGATTCCCACCTCCTGTCCCCAGCTTGCTCCCCTATCTTGCCCTTCTCTCCCCACACCTTGCTCCATAGATCATGGGTGCTGAAACAGGATTCAGACATGGGCCAAAGTACTTGCATTGGCATAGCTGAAAGAATAAAACCAGAATTTTAGGCTATTGTCACAGAACAATTGTTGCTGCTAAGGGCTGAAGAGCAGCTAAAGCTTGGAATGGCTGTTTTTCAGACAGTCAGCTGAATGAATGCTTGGGGCATTGCATAAATGTCATAGCATAAAGATCTGGGGCACTTGGATTTGAAATATCGCAGAAGTTCAGACCTAGCCGTGGCAACCAGTGTGAAGAATTTCAGCAAAAATCTTAAAAGCATTCAGGAAACTAAAGAAGGGGGAGGGGATCAAAACCACCAAAAAAACCCAACAAACCCCACCACACATCTAAAATCCAGTTCCGAGTCTGAGCAGAGCCTTCTGCTGGGCTGTGCTATTTTGCTTCTGACTGATCGACATGCTGCCAGATTTATGCCTTGGTCATGAGCTGAACAGAAAGTGAAATCACAAGGCTATGACAGTCATTTTGTTGAGATCTCTTTATAGTTAATGGGTGCACCATGTCACAGAGCCCTTAACGACTAGGGGTCTTTCTGGGCTTCATGGAAAATTAGGACTTCTATTTATTTGTTTGTTTATTCATTCATTTAAACAGGTCCCACCTTGAGATAGCTGAAGAAGTTAGGCAAGCCCTGGAGGGGTAGCAGTATGGCAGCAGAGGAGAGCAAGAGCTTCACGGGAACTGGTGAAGTGAGCTTTTTTAGGAGTGGAGGGCTGGAGCAGCATCTGTGTATGCCATTTGGCTTGGGGAGTTGAGCGCTTTGGGAAGATCCTCTCTGCAGTAGTCTTTGGGAATGAATGGGATGGAGGTGCTAAGGGGAACATTAGGAAGGTGGCACAGTGTTTTGCCTTAAAGCTTATGAAAAACAACAATGAAACAAAAAACCCAAACTGGGGAAAGCTTGGAGTGCTCTCCAGCACTGAAGTGGTGGTTTCTTTCCCCCTCACACTTCCATATCCCTGCGGATTCACCCATTGATGGAAGGGAGCTGAGTGGAAGTTGACATGGTTGAGAGTGCACATTTTTCATCTACACAGTGCTAGCAGCAGGCTCCTACTGAAGGTCTGCACCGAGCCTTTGGTGGCCTCTGCCTTGACTTCCTTGCCTGGTAAGAGTAAGGAGCAACTGCAGCTTTTGCTGCAGATCAACTGAGGCAGAGGAAGGCAAGATCTGAAAAATGGTAGGAAGGTGCCTAAATGCCTGTCCCAGACAGCTGTGGAAGAGTCCAAACTGCTGCAAGGTCTGCTGTGCAGGGTTTTGTGCTAGACAGGACCGAGTGGAGATGGGAAGCTCTGCCAGGAAAGCATTAAATACATCACCCCTTATTGCTTAGCACTCTCTGCCTGTTGTCTGAGTGACTGGCTCCCGTGTCCTTGTTTGGAAGGTGTCCTCTTTGTGTCACTGTGTTGTGAGTACATAAGTCGTGTTGGCACAGGGGACAGGAGTGTATTTCTGTCCCTTGGGATTAATTCCCTGGGACTCGTTCTGATACCCACTGGCACGGAGTTGAGTCCAGCCATGGTTTGATTCCTGTTGGCTTGGCCATAGGTGAGATGGGCACAGCGGAGCCACTGTTGTGTGGGCAAAACGTGTGACATCATGTGTAGACCCTGCTTAGGAGCTGGTGTCTGAAATCCCACAGATGTTTTTGCTAGTGGCCTTAATGAGTATTTTAGGGTCACTATCCAAACAGATGTTTGTTGCATCCTTCCAGTTCTTAAAACCAAAAAACCTTAAGGCATCCACTCAACCTTTTTGAGAGACCATTCTCCCATTTCCAGGCTTTGGTGAAAGCTGCCATGTGTTCCTTTCGAGGTTCATGGGTTTCCACTAGGATTGTGGATGGGACTGAGAAAGGGCCAGCACAGACAAGGCGAGTGACTCAGCATCACCGACACGTCATGAGTCACCGCTGCTGCGCACCACCGCGCTGCCGGCTTACCCTGCAGGATCCAGACCCGGGAGGTGGTGGGCTCCAAGTTGTTACACATCAGGATGAAATGTTGTGTCATCAGTGCACGAGCCCGATGCGCCTCATGTGATGCCTGGGGCGGCGTGGTGTTTCGCCTTCAGATGATAGTGTTCTTGAACTGCTCTGGTTTCAGCTGTTAACTCCATTTCTGCAACACAGCCAGACACTGAACATGGCACAGGGGTGTGCGAGAACTAAAGTTACAAGTTTCGCAGGTGGTGCGGGTGGTGTTTCACCCACCAGCAGTGTTGTTCTGAGCTTAAAAACGGGAGGTAAATAAAATAATGGTTTTCAGTTTCCCTATGAGAAATGGAGTACAGTTTGCTTGCTGTGTGTGTTTCTCTGTAGAATTTGCTGGCTTGTTCCCTGCCTGCTTGCTGGGATTCCTCTTACATGGCATATATTATTATTCAAAGCTTTACATTTAAGGGACAAAGGGTAGTTTAGTAGGGTGGCTTGTTTTTTACTTCCTTTTCTGAGGACACTTTCTGAAACCATTTCCACTTCAGAAGTATAAATCTTGTTAAGATAAACCTGTTACTGAGGTATGTAGGTGGTGATGATGTTGTTCAACAACATAAATAATCCCCTGACATTTTATTTTGGGGGAAAACTTCTTTCTTAAAGAGTGGATGCAAGTGTATTTTTGTTATGCAGCTTCTAAAGTAGTTAAAGTTGTCCAACCTGCTAGTAGGCAGGAAGGGCTGTGAAGGTGGTTTCATAGCTTTGGTTTTTTTCTGTGCAATGAGCAGGTGGAGGGGTCCCCACCCCCCCATTCCCTCACCCCCCCACCTTGGCAGTTGTTTCACTTTGGTATCTTTAATTTCCATCTTTTGTTTCCCCATCTGTAGGTCCATTTGTGGATTGAGTTTTGTACCTATCCAAGGGTTTTCTTGGATCCTTGCGCTGCACTTACCTTCTGCTAGGAAGTGATTTGGGGATGTTTTGGGGAGAGAAACCGCCATGAGAGAGTGGCCTGGGGCAAAGGCTTTGGCTGCAGCAGCGAGTGGGGAGAATGCAAGAAACTAACTCCAGCATGGAGCATCGTCTTGGGTTGAGGGGCTGCAGCGCCCGCAGCTCCGTATCGGCGTTGAGCCATGGGCTAGACACCATTTCTGCCACTGGCGTATTAGAAGTTTGGATTCTGCTGTGCACAGTTGCCACAGGCTGTGCGATCTCGTCCTGCCATAATTTCCATGCAGGAGTTCAGGCATCTTTTAATGACTGGCCTGGGCCAATTTTTTTTCTTTTTTTTTTTTTTTTTTTTTTTTTTTTAATAGAAATGAACTAGAGATGCCAAAACAAACCTTGCATATCCTGATCCGAGTGATGGTTGCTCTGTAGACAAAGTATTGCATGCTGTGGCTGGTGGAGTGGTTTGGATGGTTCCTCATCATCAAAAAAGAGGGCAGTTGTGATCTGCTTTATTTGAATGCAAATCATGCATGGCCTCTGGGTTGCTGGCCACTGGCCAGTGCTGCCCTCTCTCTTGGGCAGAAGCCTGGCATCCTTGCTTAGCCCTACTCAGCAGCAAAATGCCTTAGGATTTGTGCTCACAAATTTACCCTGAGCAGTGAGGGTTTTTCAGTGAGGAACAGTGAAAATAACTCTTTACTCCCAGCCTCTAGAGGTCTTCGGTCTTCCTGAATACAGGAATGAATGAACTGACTTGAGGTTTGAACTAGATTTAGATTAGTGCCGAGCACATGCTGTGAATAGAAGAGCCCTTCAGAAGCTGATGTTTCTGTCCACAGGGTGGGGGCGGGTGTTCAGCTGAACAAATTGTTCACTTTGGCTTCTTCGCAGGCAGAAATGTTATGATCAGCTAATGAGATTGTTCTTGAGCGCTTGTGGGGTTTTCTCTTCCTCCCTTGGAGTTGTCATGCAAGTGTGTTTGGCAGAGTTTAACTCTTGCTCCACCCATAGATCAGGTTTTGCATTGGTTTAAAAAAAAAAGGTATAAAAGCTTAGTGGTCTGAGTAATGAACTTGAAGAATATATGGGGGCAGGAGCAAACTGGAAAATAGCAGCTGAATGGGGTGCAAATCTTCAGTGAGGCACAATTAAAGATCATAAGAGCAATTGAAAAAGTTGCATTTGTGTAGTGCTGAGGTGATGACACTTAGATTATTGTTGTCAGCATTGTATATGTGAGCAGAGCACAAAGATTTTTTACTTGGGCATGTCCTGGGTTTCCAGGGTACATAAGTATTGGTAACACTGTCCCTAGCATGGACTCTAGCAGCAAACATCCCAGTATTTTACTTTAGTTTCAGTACTGGCATTTGAGCCCCTCAAAAGATGAGCAGAGAAAGGGGATAGGAAACTTTTCAAACCTGATTTTAATGCTAATGTTTTTCAGTTTCCGGTGAATCAACAGGAGTTGATTTAACCATGAGATTTCTCTTGGCATCTCACTATTGTTCAGGAGTAGGCATTGCACCAGTATGGACATGAAACATTGCATTGCATTTGCATGGCTAAACTTTGCCCTGGGGCTGCTGCCTTGTGGTAGGTAATGCAAGGAAAGCATGCAGAATTAATTTGGATGATTTGCCCTTTAATAGAGTTGACAGTTGAATGTCATAAGCTGTCATATTTGAAACAGAATTGTGGTCTGTTGGCAGGTTTTGTCCCTGCTGAAGATCCCAGGTGGAAATGGAACTTAGCTGTGGGGTACCCCGTTTTTGTTTGCTGTAGCTGGCAGCAAGATCCCTCTTCTAGTTAAGAACAGTGAACTGCATCGAGTGCCAGTACTTGGGCAGCTCTCAGGAAGACACAAAGTGCATCTCTGAGCATTTTGGCAGTGGTGGGATGTGGAGTTGAGTACAGATCTGGGAAGAGGAAGGCAGCTTGTGCAGAGATTTTTGGAGCAGAATCAAAATTTGGGATGGGACTGTGGCTTCCTGCAGTTGCAAATTGGCTGGTGCAGTCTGAGAGATGTATGCAACTGATGATGAGATCTTGCACGTGTATTTCTTCTTGCTTCCTCAGGGAGAGGACAAGTGTGTGAAGGGCCATACGAGGCCAAAAGCAGGTTGTTATCAATCCAGAGCCAACCAGCTGGCATGTTAGGAGCAGTTCATGGCAAACCAGTAGCACCCAGCCTGCTTTTTTGACAACCCCTCCCAACAGATCCAAAGCGTAGACCCACAAGGGATGAATGTGGACAGTGGCTCTGGAACAGTCCCAGGTTTGCAGTGTGAGCCATGCCTTTGGTGGGAAAGGATGTGGTGTGCTGGGGTGGGACTCCAGCAAGTCAGTAGTGTGGGGGGTGGATCGGACAACTCAAGAAAAGGAGAATTTGGCTATATAGCACAAGAGTGTATCAGGATGGAGACCTCCATGAAGAACCAGCTCCATGCAGGCAGTCTTGCAGAGGAAGCTCCATGGGATGTTATTTTACAATCTCTACTCCCTTCCTTCTCCCTCAGATACAGAAACGTTGACCCAACTATGTCTCAGCTGGGTGTTAGAGACTAAATCCTTCTCCCCCACAGCACAGCACAATCAGGATTGTCAAATCGGACCCCAGTTGTGGGTCATCTAGCAAGCATCTCCTGATTCCCGGTACTGAAGCCTCATTTGATGGACAGATGCTTAACTGTCTTATTCAAGAAATGTCCAGTTTCTGTACCTCTTGGGGTCTGTCCTAATGCCATGGTGAGCCTCCTATATGAAATCAGCTAACACCTTTCCAGCTTGCCTCTAGCAGGTGAGAGAGGCTGAGGTTGTGTCTTCTGGGGGACGGTCTCAAAATCTGAGTCTTTGAACCATACCTGGCAGTCTTTGGTGATTTCTTCCATCAAAAGCTGTGTAGGAAGGGGGAGAGTAAATATCGAGTGGCCTCTGCATTGGTAGGTGACTGCATTTCAGGGGACAGAAAAGCACCTGGGAATATGCCAGTAAATAGTGGAGGAGGGGGAACCATATGGAAAGTGCCTGGAAAGCTGCAGCTTATTGCCTTGTGTTGAAGCATTAATCGGTATCTGCACTGGAAGGGAGAGGCTGGCGGCATCAGAGCTGAGGGCTTTCAGATCAGCCGCATGCCCGGCGTGTGCCGGCTTCCCTGCCCTCTGCCTGGTGCGCAGGCAAGGGCGGCTGTGGTGCAGCAGAGCCGGCAGTGCCGTGCAGCTCACCGCAGGCTCATGCTTCGTTGCCGAAAGCGTTTTCTGGTTCATGGTGAATCTCTTCCATTGCAGCTGTGCAGCTTGCTTGGCTGCGTGAAAAGTTTTTCAGTGTTTCTGTGTGTTGCGTTTCTTTCTCTTCCTGGCATCAACTCTTTCTTCCAGTGTGACCTGTTGTTCCTCATTTAACATCAAGGTGATTTGGGTTTGCTGAAGTGCTCTGGGTGGCAGAAACAATCTCCAGCCCCTGGAGGCTGCTTCTCGTCCATTAGTGCTGACTCCTGGAAGTGGTTCTGATACATAGTTCCCCTCCAGCCCATAACTTTCCAGTCTGAAATCTTTTAACTTTGTTTTTTCTATACTGTTCTGTATGGTTTAGCAGCAGCTGGTGGATCTGCTCTGTTCACTTTGCAGCTGGCTCTTTAGTAGGGCATTCTCCTGGTGAAAAATAATTCTGCTAATCTGTAATTCCCCCAGTTTGTTGGTGCTATCTCTGTCTGCCCCATTGGCATTCAGCTGCATGGACTCAGCAGAAAGCAAGACGGACTGATGGCCAGCAAGGGCTTCTCACCACCGGTTGTGTGGTGGAGGGAGGAAAGACGGCTCCTCTGAGGTCCAGAAGAAGCAAAATGAACGTGTGACTCGTACGGCTTGCTGGTACAAACCCAGCCAGCAGCAAGGAACTCCAGTGGGCCTGAATTTCCTCTGAGGCAATGTGTAAAAGCTGCTCATGGGAGGAGGGCACGGGTGTGCCATTCCTTGGAAGTAGAAAGATCCCTGTGCATCTTCACCCAGAAGTGCTTTGTGGACAGCTTGGACTTGATTTTTATACATGGGCTTGGTTTAAGCGCATATCATAGGTGGAGGTTGTGTTAGGGAGGGCTTGTACAGCTTTTATATGGAGCTTGTACAGCTTTTATGGCACCATGGCTGCTGAGATGACCGAACTGGCTCTAGCGTGGGCCGTACCGATGGAAATGCATCGACCGAGGTGTTGCCGTGTTCATTGGCAGGGCTGTACTTATACTGTTTATTTAAAAAAATAACAAAATGAGAGCACGTGCCCCTTTCTGAGCTAGCCGAAGCCAAGCTGCGGGGTGTGAGGGGCTGGCTGCTCTGCCCCTTGGCAGCTTGCTGGGTCAGCAGGAACGAGTCACCTTCCTGTCCCGTTGGCTCTTCCGCCTCTGAAACGGGGGTGCTGCTGCCTGGCAGGAGCACCTGGCTGGTGAATTTTCTTTTCTGCAGTTGACTTTGCCATTTAGGATAACATTTTATCCCACAGTTGCCTGTTTTTTACTTGGGGAAGGACTGGAGCCTCTCTGAAGGACTTGGGCTGATGTAACACAGGATTTTCTCTCCCTGCCCCACCCTCACCTTCTGCAGTCATATTAGACTGACCTTTGTTTCTTAGGAAGAAGTGTTTACCTCTGAGAATTTGTCATGTTGATAAAGTTTCTTCCTGTAGTTTCCTAAAGACTGTGCGTTTCTGATGGAGAGGTGGGCATGGCACCGCACGTCTGGGAGCCCGGCACCGCAGGACAGCAGCTGTCAGCAGCAGTTTGAGGCTACAGCCACAAAGGGCAAGATTTGAGGCCTTCTGCCACGGATGGGGAGAGGGATCCCGTTTTTCCCTCACCCTCCTCCCGTGAAGCCCTGCAGCCTCCCGTGGTATTTATAACCCTGTAGCCTGAACTTGGCTCGGCTTCCCACTTGCTCTTCCTCCTCCGTCCCAGCCTCCCTGCCCTCCTGAGTACCTTCCGGGCATGTGCAGGTTCCCTCCACGCGAGGAGACGTAAGGCTGCTAATTCTGCACGCACGCACTATTTACAATAAGCACCATCTGCTTAAGTTTGCAGGACGCTGTCCTTGTCGGTCAAGCTGAGTGCCACGCCAGCTGGGCGAGGGGCGGCTGTCGCTCCCGTCACGTCATCTGCTGAGGCCGCTGTCCTGCGCACACTAGTGCCTGCAGAAGGGGATCAAGTCTACCTGGGAAATCGTTTTTTTAAAAGGATCAGGCCCCTAAATAATTCATTTTCCATGCTATTTCATGAGCTTACCCTCCTGTCCCAGCTGGAGGGGCTGTCCCATGCTATTCTCTGTAGCCTATTCTGTGCAAAAGCGCTTGCAATTGCATAGAGTGCACCTGTGCAGCATCGTGATGAACAGTTTCCCTCAGAGGATGCAGGATTTAACTGCTTTGCTGCTGCTGACATTACTCCCCACACCAGCTTTGCCTCTCAAAGCACAAAACCGCTCTCAAGATGAGCCATGCAGCCCACTTGCAGTGACACCGCTCTCTGTAGCCATCTGGCTGTCTCTTCAGTCATCGTCTTTGGCTTAATCCAAAACCCATTCTGGGCAAGTGCAATAAAATATTTAATTAATTGTCACGTTAAAAGTCCCTAATGTTTAGAAAGAAAGGAAGTGGGTTTCCCTCCCCCCGGAGCGGGGTGTCTGGCTGAGGTTTCAGGTGACTGCCGGTGCTGACTGCAGCAACTTCAGATGCTGTATTTTGTGTGTGGTTGCTACTTTCTAGTGCTAGTGGAGAAAATAACCATTCTTTCAGAATATTTGTATAGAAATTAAAGGTAGAGAAGCTACATAGCTTGTTATCCAAAAGCTGCTGACCTACATGTGGAAAACATATATGTTGCTCACAGCAAAGGGTGTAATTGAACAGGCTCTGAAAAAGGCTTAATTCTAAATATAGAGGACTACGCTACGCTCAATACCGTTTTGGAAAGTGTGGTTGAGCCATCATTATGTATCTTCTCTTCCACCTATGCCGCAGGGTGTCATGGGATGTTACTGTGTTTCGTTTTCTTGGTTTATTTTTGGTTTAAATCCACTGGGTTTTTCTGGGGTAGGATATGTCCTGATTTGAAGGTGAGAAGCAGGTCTGCTGCTGCTGCTTACGCTGTCCTGTCACTTAGGAATCTAAATGGGCATGAGGTGTTTCTTATACTTAATCTCAATTCCTGTGTAATCTGAGCAAAAGAATGACATGTATTTAGCAGTACTGTTCCAGCAGGCTTCAGTGGTTTGTAATGTTGCAGAGGCAAGCATGGGAGCTGGCAGTTTGGAGGTGCTCTCAGCAGCTTTTGATATTTCTAAAAACAATTCCCAATGCTACGTGGATCCCCAGAGAGCAAACTGTAAGCCTGCTCAGATCTGGCTTAGAGTTCTAAACTTTTTAGAACTGTATCCACAGATGCTGGAGATGCCATAAAAGCAGGCACAGCCATTGCAGAGGTCTACTCTGCTTTTAAGATATAAAAAAAGATTAACCCTTCTCCAGTAAAATTGTCCTTAGCTTCTGAAGTGAGAATATGCAGAATTTCACTGAAACTTGGCTGGCAGAGAAATATGTGGGAAACTACGACAAGAAAACGCTGTCAGTCTTGCAGGGGATTGAGTCAGAGCAGTGCTGCTTTTCCAGCGATCTCTGTGAGATAAGGGGAGATCTGCTTCCCAAACACCGCTTTTCTACCCTCTGGTGTTGTGGAGGGGATTTTGTGCCATTTAGTCTCAGACTGGAGATCGCCTGTGGGGAGGCTTGGAAGGCGTTATCCTTCTTGGAACAGAGTAAAGCATGACTGGGCCGGAGATCTGGATTAGAGCTGCGTGATCGGGTGATGCTGGGGTGGTGTTGGCAACTGCTCAGCCCATTGTAAACCAGGTTAACCCTGTGGTCACTCTGCCTCGCTGGTAGGGTATGTCAGACCTTTACCCAGCCCCGGTGCTCAGCTGCCTTGGCCGCCTTTTGTCTCAGGCTCTGCTGACTGCATCCTTGTTGTAACGGAAGATTAAGATCTGGCCTTGCTGTGGCATCTATCTACAACAAATATTAAAACATAAGGTCAGCGTTGATCAAAATAGAGCAGGCACTTTACACAGGGAAATATTCCAGAGAGGAGGACTTAAGCTCCTAAAAGCGCATTGAAAATGGTCTCAGAGAGGGCTGGGAGGACTGTAGGCAGCGGATACAATTGCCTGTTTTGGTGGAAATCTGGCCTCATCTTAATTGGCACTGAAGCAGCGTCGCCCACGCAGCCAGGAGGTCCAGCAAGAATATGGAGAACGTGTCTTGTTCTAAATTTGTGGGTTTCGCTTGCAGTTTGAAGGAACCAACTCCTCCTTTCAGGGTACTTCTATTAGTTGCCTTGAAACTTGTAATAAACTTTTTTTTTTTTAGGCAAGTGCATTTGGTAGCAGTACGCCTAAATAAGGGCAGATGCATAGGAGGTGTAGATTTTTCTAAGAATGTGATTATTGCTGTTGCTTACCATCTCTGCAGCTGGAGGTGCTTCAGTGGTAAATCTCATTTACCACGTGCTGCTTTTGGTATAAAGGCTGGCTTCAGCTTTGAAATGGGTTAAGCTCAGCAGAAGACTTCTTGGTTAGATTTTGGAAGAAAAATCTGTACGTTGCTGTGGCTCCCCTGCCCTGCATGCTGTCCCTGGGTTCAAAAACGCTATGGAAGGAGGGGGAGATGGGCAAAGGGAATTATTTTGTGATTAATTTCTTAATTGCCAAACATACCGATGTGGCAAAGGCTTTGTGCAGTGGCACTGGATTTGTCCATGCACTTTCTGCTGCTGCTTTGTTTCTGCACCATGTTGTGGTTTTCTTCCTTTCTGGGTAGCCTTAATATTTATCCACCAGAATCAGGATGCTTAGGGTATATTTTCATAATACTATACCTTCTGATGTGGAAGAGCAGAGCTGTGGATTTATACGTACCTTACCATCTTTGAGTTCCTTTCTGCCCTGGAGTGTGGTAGGAGAGAGTAAGGGTGTTTTTGTAGCAGTTGACCATAATGGTAATGGTGTAGTCCATCCACTAGTGAAAACATATTTATGCTCCTGCAGAACCGTACTTCGTGTTTGCAGCAGAGATAAAGAAGGTAGGAAATCAGTCAAGAGTTGCAGAGTGTGTGGGTTCCCCCCATGCACCCATGCGTGCTCGCCTTCTCTCACATTACGCCTCTGAGCCCCGAGATCAGGAGTTGTTGTTCACTTGGTAATTTTCTGATGTTTTTTCCTGGCTTCTTTGTTTGCTCAGTCAAGCCATCAGATGCAGAAATCACGTTTACTGTTGCCCGCTTTCCTTTGCAACACCTCGTTGCAGGGGAGCAGCTTGTGCAAGGCACTGTCAGCTCTGTTACTCATCTCCAAACAGTGGTTACTCTTAAAACCGAATGATGGTGTGTTGTGAAACTTGCTACTGAGTTTTAATTGTGGCCACGTGGTATGCGCTGGTGTTCAGGTGTATTTTGTGACTGATGACAGAGGTCTTTTTTTAAAGAGGCTATGTCAAGGAAGGGAGAGCAGATGGGTTTTGTTTTCTGCAAGATTTGGAAAAGTGGGTCTGGCAGATGTGTCCAGGTAGGACTGGAGCTGCTGGTTCAGCTAAGCGTGGAATGAAATCTTAACGCTTGCATAGGCAGGACTTCAATCACTGAGTAGCAAAAGTTGTTTTAATATTGCTCTGCGGAGGCATGGCTTTTATAGCATGTCTGTAGTTCGGTTGGTAATTATTAGCAGTGGCTAGATGGTATCAGTCATGCCATTCAGTATGTAGCTTTTGATCTATCTGTCAGTTCTGCTAGGGTTTTTTTGTGGACTGTATAATTAAAATCACACTCAAAATAATCCCCCCTTCCCCTCTCTGTTTTTCCAGGAGGCGAAGGGCAGAGTGGAGATGGGCAGCAGACCGTGCAGCCATCGTCAGTCGCTGGAATTGGCTCCAAGCCCACGTCTCAGACCTGGAATACCGAATCCGGCAGCAAACGGACATTTACAAGCAGATTAGAGCCAATAAGGTGAGGACCGGGAGTTCGTTTGGATAAGTGTGATTTTGCTTTGTCTGCTTCCTAATGGCTCTTTTCTTCTGATGCAGTGGAGAGCAGGTATGCAAAGTCTGATGCTTTTTTTCCCCCTGTACTTCTCAAAAAGCATATTGCACAGTTGTGAGTAATTGTAATGCTATTTGGCATGGGCTGAGGGTAATTCTTTTCCCTGGTTCAATAGGGTAATGTGAAGAGAGCAATACCTTACTTTAAAGTCAGTCTTTGGGTACCGAACAAAACTGTTGCTTTTGCATGCATGTGGCTGTTCCCCATGCACTTTCTCTTTTTTATTTGATTTTTTTTAACCTTCTTATTCTTTCTTTTTGGGAGTAGCTAAGATGGGGATATGGAACAATTTAACAAGAGACTTACTGGGGAAGGGAGGGGACTGTGGAGGAAGTTAGCTTCAGATGCTATCATGTAACACAGGCTTAAAATTGAGTCTGTATCGTAAAAGAAGACTGTTTCTAGGTGCTGACCTTTCTCTGTGGAAGGAATTATTTTTTTTTTTCAGACTTGCTCTTAGATGGCAGAATGGGGGAGAGCAGGGAAGGGATGAGGAAGGAATTGTTATCGAGACTTGTACAGGCATGCACGTCTAAATGTCAGGCCTTGGAGGGAAGAATGTCTGGAGTTTGTGGCAAGAAGGCTCATGGTATTGCATCAACTTACAGATCCTCAGGAATTCAGAGTCCAGCAAGCACTTTTCCCAAGATGGGTGGTGCTCTGGGGGTGGTGGGGAGAGAGGCTTCCAGGCGGGTAGAAAGCACAGGCAGAGGAGGGAGACTGGACTTTTATGCAGCTATGTAGAAAAACAGGCTAATTGAGTGAGTGAGGGCTATAAATGACTAGGTGGAAGAGCATGGCTTGCTGAACAGAATACATTACCAAGATTAGAGCAAAAGGCTTCTGGGAAGCGGACTGTATGTCAAATTAATGAACCAGTTTCAGAATCATCTTCCATCTTAAGAAAGCCAATCATGCAAGAGCGTTTCTAAGTATAAAATAAAAAATAGCTAAACATTTATATGCTAAAAGTTAAGTAATGGAAGAAATGAGAAAACTCATCTAATGAAGTGGAAGATTCAGTGCTTTCACCAGATGACGACAGCTTGACAGACTTGTGAAATGGCCCGATAATGGCTACAAGCATCCCATATGTTTTTATCTAGGGTTGCAGTCTCTAGGTCTGAAAGGAGAACATCACAGTATTGTGTCAAAGTTGAAAAGTACATCTGGGGTTTCAGAAAACAGGATGTCGTCTTTTTTTATTTGTTGAAACAAAAACTTTTCAACTGCAATAACCCAATACGTGAATTTTAAGATAAAGTACGCCACTAATGGTGGCAGAAGAGTTCAGATGTTGAGGATTTGGTAGTGGCTCTTCTGCCTGAACAAGAAAGCAAGTACCAAATACCCCATCTTTCTGATAGGACTTAATGGAGATCACTGTTTGCACCCAGCTATCGTTGTCTTGGTGCCATTGAGCTCACGGATGCCTTGTAAAGTGTGTTATGTTTTCATCAATGAAAAACTCAGGGTACGGTTCATGAAGGCAGCTTGGGACAAGAGACTAGAGAAATTAGTGCATGTTTCAGTAATACAAGAGTCTTGTTGGAATGGGCTTGGCTTGGCTTCAAATTGTACAAGGACAACAAGTAAAGAATTTGGAGACACCTTGTTTTTTCTGTCAACGTAACTTAACTCTGGCTTAATTGGCCATAAGGAGATTAAAATGTAGCTGCTGCAGGAATTCAAAGTTGTTATTCTGTTTTATTCTTTTTTAGGTTAATTACCTTTATATGTTAAGGTTTACATCCCGGTGTACCCTTCAAGAAAGATGCATTGCTTTGTCAAATCAAGCCAAGAGAAGGACCAGGCAGTTGAAAATAAGCTTCTGTTTTGAAGCTACACTGCTGCTTGGGTGTCTCAGCAGTAATTGTGTTTTCAGCACATTTGGATCTGCTCAGTCGGAGCCTGGTGAGAGGCGGAGGAAAACAACAAATCAGTGACCATGTGTTCAAAGTTAGTTGTAAAGTACTGTGTTTTCTGGCACTTAAAAATAGTGGGCTATTGTGCCTTCGATTTTGTGATGGTTTTGAAGAGTGTGTACAGTTAGTTTAAGGGACTGGATGTCCATGAAGGTAATGAGGTGGTTTTGTTTCTTTTCACAACTGTGCTTTGTTGGGCCTTTTTGAGATGGGGTGTGGCATGGTGCTGCTCCCCCCCATGCAGAGTCTTTGCACCTCCCTGCACGTGTAGGTGGCAGATGCTCTGTGTTCAGAAAGGAATAAACAGCATTTTTTCTATGTCTCTTACAAATTTCACTCTTAGATGGAATGAGAGGTAAATTAATATGAAGGGCTCCTGCAGGAATTTTGTGCAGTGGCAGACTTGGTTGAAATACAGTGATCGAAACTCCTTGAATTCAGGGTTGTTTTGCACATCATCTCTGCAGACCCAGGTTCAGCGTGTTCCCAGACCGTCCCAGATGGGTTCGCTGTGTTCTCTTCAAGCTTTTGGTCTGATCTCTGTGCAGCCTGTCCTGTGGGGAGGGCGGTGCTCTGGCGGAGCTGCTGAGTCAAGAGAAATGCATGATGATAAGGGTGGGATGGGAGTTAGGAGGAATTTGCAGCTCTCACATGAGTTTCCTGTGTCTGCAGTGGTATGTCGGGCCTAGGGGACTATAAGAGATGCTGCTATCCCTTTGTGGGGCTGTTCAGGACACTCGGTCTCTTTCTGATGTATCTTAATGTGTGTCAGT
>VZTV01066591.1:5644-16576 GCA_013400875.1 Anhinga rufa
TGTTTTCTCTATGAATATGGAAATTGTCACTTATCTGCATTTTCTCCCTGCCCTACTTTCTCCCCCCCCCCCATATGTTGATATTCACCCATGTGAAAGAGGCCAATTATACTTTGGTCGTTGTATAAATAATGCAGAAGTTGTCAGTAGCAGAGGAAAATTTATGTTGGAAAACTGAGGGAGTGAATAAGGAAATAAAAGCACCTTTTAATGAGGGCAGTGATCTCTGTTTTTATATCACTTCATGTTAAAAATGTATTTAAAAAAAAAAAGCTTTTAGCAGTTATAATTCTTCATCTGAGGACTAGCTTTAATAATAAAATCCTGGTTCAATCATCCATCAGAATATTTTGCTCTGCGGTATTTCCTGTTGGATTTTTTTTTCTTGTCCCCAGGCCCTCCTGGGAGCAGGCACTGGCTCTTTCCCCTCGACTAGGAGAGGCGCTGAGCAGTACCTGAGCTGGAGGGGTGCCCTGGGATCACAGCAAGGCTTGAAGGGAGCGTGCATCTCTTCCCCCTGGCTTTGTGGGAAACATTTGGAAAATATGCTGCAATCTGGAGTCAGGCTACCTTGAAAGTAAATTAATTAGGCTCATTAAGGGTGGACTTGTGAACTTCAGAGCAGCTGAGGTTGACTTTCAGTAGCTGTTGTTAGTAGAGCCAGGGCCCATGCACTTGCTGGGGCACAGGCTGACTTGGAGTTGCTGTAAAGTTTGGCAAGCTAAATAGCACCTTGTTAGTGTGGCTTATTGATGGCCACCTGTTCTGGGAGGTGGTCAAAATGTGATCCCAGATGATGTATGGAATTTGTTTAACTTCTTGTCTCCCTCCTCCAATCGGTGTTTCTCTTGACTATTACTCTGAGAAAGAGCGGATGCTATGGCCTTGAATTTAGTTGTATGTAAGCAGCCACTCGGAGGGTCTCGCTGACCTGACAGCAGTCTTCAGTGAAACTTGCTAGGCTGCATGTCTGCTGGGCCTGTGATGCCTCCAACTAGAGCATCAACAGCAGACGAATGATGTACTAGCCCTTGCCTCTCATAACTGACTCTTTGTTTTCCAACGGTGATGCTCTTAATGTAGTTGTTAAAAAGGATACTTGCAGGCTTTTCTTTATCTGCTGATCTATCTTTGAGGCTTAAAACGGGAGTAATAAGGAGATAAGCGAGTATCCTATATTTTTGATCATGGAGCTGAAATTTTCTTCATTATCTCTACCCTTTCATGATTGAGCTGTTTATTTCCAGATGGCTCCCGTGCATGTGAGGACAGGGACATGCACAGCCCAATCTGTTCAGCTGCAGGCCTCTCATCAAACACAGCCCAATGTGCTAGGCACACTGGCCTGTTCAGAGCAGTTCGGTGGTCCATCCTGTAGCAGTTACTCTGGTGCTTTCATTTCCAGATACGAAGGCTTTGAAGAGGCATCCTTTTGTGGGAGGAAGAGATTTCAAGGTTCAGAAACTGAAATGCAAAACTACAGCCACCTATCACCTAATGAAACAGAATTTATCAGTGTTTTTAAATGTGTCCACAGTAGCAAAACATTTTGAACTTTTTTGTTCCAGGTGTTGGTTTCAGTAAACAATTTCTTTTTTTCCATTCTGCTATATCAGAGTTCTCAGCATAGCATCGGGTATGTCAGGTGAAATATGTAAATATGATTTGTTTTTTTCCACTTTTGTCAAAAGTCCTTACCAGAGGAGAGATGGTATGTGAAAATGCAAAGTCAGCACCATGTGTTTAAAGGTACAATGTCACTCTTGCAGAGACCTTAAACAACTTTTGCTCTTTTTTTGGAACACCCAAATATGATTCTTGGATTTGTTTTACCTATGGCTGTGTTAGGATTTGAATTGACTAGACATACTCCCCACACTTCTCTTCCCTTACATGTTCCCATCTCTCCCGTACTTTTTTAAAAACTGAAGGGAGAAGAATGGGGCATATAATTAAACACAGGTACCTGCAATAAGCTCTGGTGAGAAGGCAAATAGCACTTAACATACTGGAAAGGCTAAAGAGGTGGGTTAACTAACTGTTCTTTAGTGATTCAAGTCTGGATTTCTGAGTGTTCCTGTTCTGTTTTCTCGGAAAGTGTGATGATGCTTGGTGGGGAAGTCCCTATGGTAAGGCACTCATCCTATGCAGTGCTCTGTGCATATGAGTCTCTGAGCATCTGGAAATCCCTCTGAAGTTGAAGTAACCTGTACAAGTGAAAGTGCTCTTTAAAAACAAAACAAAAACAAAAAAAAAGCCCCAAACAAAAAAACCCTCCAAATTTCTGAAATTAAAGCATGAGATACTGCTGTCAAATAGCTAGTGTGTGTAGACTTACTTTTACTGGGAGAAGATCTTGGGAAACCTTTTATCATACCAGATGATTTTCTTGAGAAACATGGCATATGTGAGCTGAGAATCTCCTCAGACAACACATTACTAGTATGTCTGCTTGTGAAGGTATACCAGAGAGATTAAAGGAATTCTATGAAATATTTCAAATAGCTTATGAAAAGGGCATAATTTTCTGTTTTGTTTTTCCAATAACTCTTTTAAACTCTTGTTGCAGTTGCAGAGACACTTGCTGCTTCAGTCTAAGCAATGTTATTGAACCTTAGCACTTTTCATTACGGTTTATCAACAAAAGGTCTGCTGAAACCTTAGTTACCTGGTCATTATTGCAGCAAGATTTTTGTCTCAAGAGTTTGTGTGGTTTGTTTTCTGAAGTTTGTTTAGAAACTTTCACTTGGAAATTGAAGGGGTTTTTTATGTCCACTGTATTATAGCAGTGTTTAAAAATAACTAAATGTGTAAGTTCAGATGGCTATCACATCAGATAGCTGCAAAAGGAAGAAGTCCCATGTAGAAAACGTTGTCATTGGTCACGTGAGCTAAATGCTTCAGAGAATGCTAAATTTTTTTTGGACCCCTTAATATGGAATACTAGTGAAATAAAGCATTTGGAAGTAAATTTTTGTTGCTTAAGTAGGTTTAGTTTCTGTTCAACAGCAAAAAACCAGCCATTACTCAAATCACTTGGTGACATTGAACACTTTAGATGTATCAATCTTTGTCAAAATGAGAAGTCATTTTTAATTCTGCATGTTATAAAAAAAGAATATAACCCTCTAAATTGTTCTTGTCCATACTTGTGGTAAACAGCATTGTACAAACTAGAGTTCATTAACACTTCCAAATTCCAATTATGCAAGTAATTTGGCCTTAAGATTACTATCCTTATTGTGGAACAGAATGTCTTAATACTTCCTGTTGACAACAACTGAACAGAAAATAGGTGTCCTAAAAGTATAAGTAGTTCATACTTTAAGAATGTCAAGATAGCAGTGGGTTTTTTTTCTCCCTTCTTTCATATTTTGACTTTCTGAGCTGATTTCATTATAATGTTCATAGAAGTAGGCAGTTGGGAGGGTTGGGGTGGCAGGTTCAAGCTGCAAGAGAAACTTGGAGCAATATAGAAGAAACCTGACACAAAATAGTATCTTCAATTTTTACATGGAAATTTTTCATTACTGTTTCAGTTTTCAGTAGATTATATTTTTGAAAGAAAAATAAATTGTGCTGACAATAGCAATAATCATGTTACATGTAAGGAGTTCAAAGGTTACTTTACCACAAAGAATAGAAGAAAAAACTGCACAGGAGTTCCCATCCATGGTAGAAGATACTGACATATTCCATTCAGTTTTAGGTTGTGCTTCATTGCTTTTGAAATAGATCTACTTGGGACATATGCCCAAACTCAAGATGTGGTCAATGTGCTACTATGATTATTTCGTTGTCGAAGAGCTCTTTTTGCCAGAGGAAGAATTATCCAAGGCAGATTCTACTCTGACAAACAGCTTGATACTTACTACAATACATGCTGAAAAGTTTAATATAATAAGAATGTAACAGTGTCAAGATCATAAATGTTTAACAAGCTTGTCCATCTTAAGCATATATGGGAGGTAGTACTTGACAGAAGATCTCCCCAGTTTTTGGGGGTGAATGGCAAAACTGACTAGCTAAATTATTACTGTGTATGCAGGTCAGGATTTGTGAATGAGCAGTTCTATCAGCAGTGCCCAGCTTGAAGCACATTTGGAAGTGCCTTGTTTTCAGCATGTGCTAGGCATGCAGGTGGTTAAAATCAGCCTTTGTCCACACTTGACCCAAAGGCAAGTTTTACTCGTATGTTAGAGAAACTACGAGGTAGAGGCAGTTTGAGCACATGAACAATAGGCCTATAGAGGAAGTTGCCTGATGAAAGCCTGATCCTGTGTTACAGGCCTGTCTTCCCCATCCAGGATGTTCTGGGTACTGGTCAGATGCTTTCCATGTAAGGTCTTTGAGATAAGCGTAGCTGTGCTGGGTAAACGACGCTTTGCTAGACCAGTACAGTGGCTTTTAGGAATTCTTTCAAGCTGACACCAAGCCCTTTGTCATCTTAGTATACCCACTGAGAAGAAGCACATGAAAGTATTACTATAAATTTTGGTACATCCTCAGTGTCACATGACTTAACCATCTTAAAGGTAGCTGTGTAGTCCAAGCTGTTAAGGGTGATTTTCTATCATTAAAAGACAGAGAAGAGGGATTACTTCATTGTCCCCATTTTAGATAACCATTTTAGGTTGAGGAATCATCCTTTAATGCTGGAGCTCTTTCACTGTTGCCTGCAGTAGGAGCCAAAGTGGTTACCATTGGTCTAGGAGGATGCGATGTCATCATCAAAAAGATTCATTAGTTCCCACCAATTTAGGGGGGGAAAGTTAAATGGAATTTTTAAAGTATTCATTTAGGTAAGCATTTTTCTAATCTTCTGTGTGTGAAAACAACTAGATGGTATTGACTTCTCTTCAGCAAGAAGAGTTACTTGAGGGTAATTTTAATGATAAAAGGGTTTGTGGAGAGTTGTACTGAAAGTGTAAACGGGTAGAGAAATTAAGGCAATAAGTTACTTTTTCCTAGTTTACGTGTATGTTTTGATGTTTTGAATGTTTTGATTCTGGGTTTTTATGATAAGAATATTGCTCACTTTTTTGTACCTCTTGGACTTTGGGTATAGGGTCTAAAGTATGATACTGTTGATGGCTTTGCATATTGAATATTGATTCAAAATAATCGGTTTTAGTAAGTACTAGTTGTAGTATGACCATTCTGATATTTTTTCCACTCTGATAATCTTCCAAACATTATTGTATGTTTTACTTTGCTTTGTCTGATCATAGCTTGGAAAATTCTTTATGGGCAGTGGTCTAAAAAATGGGACTAAGTAGGAGTAGGTTTCTACTTATTCACTGTCACAGAATACTGTTGAATAAAGAAGAAAAACATGTCCATAATACTTACTTTGAGGATCACAGAATCACAGAATGGCAGGGGTTGGAAGGGACCTCCAGAGACCATCTTGTCCAACCCCCCTGTGTGAGCAGGCACACCTAGAGCAGGGGGCACAGGACCGCGTCCAGGCGGGGTTTGAATGTCTCCAGGGAAGGAGACTCCACAGCCTCTCTGGGCAGCCTGTGCCACTGCTCTGTCACCTCACAGGAAAGACGTTTTCCCTCGTATTTAAGTGGAACTTCCTGTGTTCCAACTTGTGCTCATTGCCCCTTGTCCTGTCATTGGGCACCACTGAAAAGAGTCCAGTCCCATCCTCTTGACACCCACCCTTCAGACACTTATAGGTATTGATGAGATCCCCCTCAGTCTTCTCCAGGCTGAACAAACCCAGGTCTCTCAGCCTTTCCTCATAAGGGAGATGCTCCAGTCCCTTGATCATCCTTGTGGCTCTCCGCTGGACTTGCTCCAGCAGCTCCCTGTCCTTCTTGAACTGGGGGCCCAGAACTGGACACAGTACTCCAAATGCGGCCTCACCAGGGCAGAGTAGAGGGGCAGGATGACCTCCCTCGACCTGCTGGCCACACTCCTTTTCATGCAGCCCAGGATACCATTGGCCTTCTTGGCCACAAGGGCACAGTGCTGGCTCAGGGTCAGCTTGCTGTCCACCAGCACTCCCAGGGCCTTCTCAGCAGAGCCGCTTTCCAGCAGGTCAGCCCCCAACCTGTACTGGTGCCTGGGGTTGTTCCTCCCCAGGTGCAGGACCTTGCACTTGCTTTTGTTGAATTTCATGAGGCTCCCCTTGGCCCAGCTCTCCAGCCTGTCCAGGTCTCGGATGGCAGCACAGCCTTCTGGCATATCAGCCTCTCCTCCCAGCTTGGTGTCATCATATATCATATCATATGGATGCTTATGTATTGTGTCCCATGTAATTTTGTCTTTATTCGTACTTGTAGCTGATACGTACTCCAATCAGTATTCAGGTACAGATTGTCATATATGATATTTTGGTTCTGCAAACCTGAATGAATTTCTAAATCTCCTAAGGAACAAATAAAAAACAAACTGCATGGTGACAAAATGTTACTAAGAGTTTTCTGTTGAGTATCTTTCAGTGCCCTGCTGTTTACATGATCACTTAATGGGATCCAGAGAGACCAGCCATTAAGCTTTTTTTTTTTTTTTCTTAAGGCCTTGGAAGCAGGATACCTACTGGTGCACTGAAACAGATTCCTGAAGATTGTATAAAATCTCAGCAGAAATCTCTTGCTCATGCTGCTTCTCTTTCTCTGACTGCATGTATGTTACTGCAAATACCACATATTTAGGTGGCAGCGTTACTACTTTAGATGAGTTGAATGTGCACACACAGCTATATAGATCTATGTACAGCATACATTGGTATTGCACAGCTTGCACATGTCTGTCAGTAATAACGCTTTTAGCCTGGCATGGTTGTGTTTGTTTCTGGCCCTGGGCATATCTTTGCTATTCTTAGGAGTCCGTGCCTTCCCTCATATTCTCTGTCATTCTGTATTTGTGGGAGAAAACTTAGAGATGCTAAATGAGTGTCATTTAGCCAGGATACTTCAGGATTGTCCTTGAAGTATTGTCTTGGGTAGCCACACTTTCAGCGTGTAAGTATTATGCATGCAAACAGCCTCTCCAAATACTGGGTATTTTGTATCCTTGAGGATAGCGTGAACATGGGTAGTTGTTCAAATTACCTGTATTAGCTGTCCATGAGTTATGTTAGAACAAAAAGGCTAGAGTATAGAATAATGCTTTAGAGCTGCTAAATTAATTTTTTATGCAAATAAGATGTTATTTTACTAAAACACAATAAAATGACATGTAAAGAAGCAACTACAAAGCCTACAAATTGATGGTTGTTTGGTGCTTGACACTGGCATTAAAATCAAAGAAGCCTATGAAGAGTTATCCCCTGTCACTTGCTATTTCTTTGCCAAACACAGATTTCCAAGTTTTTCTCCACATCAACGCATGCTGAAACCTTTTTTGACAATTCCGTTAGTGGAGCTTTGGGGGAGGAGGGTCAGATCTCAGGTGTGAGAATACTATAAAATTCCAATTAAGAACTGTGCAACAAACTTTCATTCCCCACGTGTTCCCCCCAAAAAGCTAAGTCCTTAGGCTTTTCTTCCTAGTGGTAGCAAGCATGTTTCAGAAAATAGTTCCAAAGATTTAAGTGATAGCTTCCAGTAATAATAAAAGACTTTAACTTAATACATCATAATAGTTGAACAAAACATTAAAAAAAGACAGTTTTTTTTTTTACCTGCCCCTAACATAGTAAGCAATCCAATAGTAAAATGTTTGGACAATTGATGGCTGGGGTGGTGGTTGTTGATTTAACCTTGTGCTCAGGTTACTTAGTCCTGTATCCTCAAAGAAACTTAAACACTGTGATGCTGAAAAGTAATCATTATCTTTCCATTAGGCTCTTGTCACCTAGCATGGAATTTAGAAACTTAGCACAAGAACCTTAACTCCATATGCATGGAGTTGGGCATCTCAGAACAGGTTTTTCAAAAGCCGGAATGGTAACTTTCAATGCTGCAAAATGCTGTGAAGACACTTTTGTCTTGGTGCTACCACCTAGCTCCTATCTTTGGGCTGCCTGCAAGTGTCCTTGGTGACTTGGGCTTCAGCAGCCCTGAGCCCCCTTCTGAAAATGAACGTGCCATGTATCATTTCCATAAAGATACCTTTGTCTACTTTTCTTTTTTTAAGCTAGGAAAAGATAGTGGTGAATATTCCTCATACACTGATCTGTTCCTTCAAATCAGTGTTCTCCCAGGAGGAGTTCAGCATGAAGATACTTGGCTTTCTGGTCTTGTTCATTTTGTTTATTTTTTACATTTTTAAGACACTGGATGAAATATTTGTGGTCATTATTTATTTGGTTATTAATTAAAAATGGGAGATGGATTCCTCTTACTTCTTCATCTGACTGTGTTTTTGAATTAAAAATATTGCCTACAGATGAGCACTGCAGAGGCTCAAAGCCTACCCCTCACATACCCTCAGGAGACAGATAAGTAAATGAATGCTTAGCATAGGGGTCCTGAGAGGGTAGGAATGCCAGAAGACAAACCCTGGCAAACAGAAGGAGTTTTGATCTATTCAGAAATTTTGATACCTATACAGCTTAACTAAAAATGTAGATGTCAAACATTTTGGTAAGGAGATTAGGAATTGTGTTCCTGACCTGTCTCATCATTTTCTGAAGTGGTCATAAGCAACACCCGAAATTCTCTGTGGCCTTAAGGATGTTTTAATGAAGAAACCAAAAGACATTAGTCTAGATGAGCAAGCAAGAAAAAGGGATCAGTTGCACATGTTTGTTCCTGTAAAGAATAAATCTCAGTAGAAGTTAAGTATCTCTAAGACTTGGCAGTTTCAGTATGTAGACCAAAGAAAAGAGCTGTCAGAAGCTTACTGAAGAAGGCTGAAGTAAATTGAACTGGGATTTAAGATGAACTTTTGGAATTGCAGTGTGAATGAGAAAGGGTTGAGTTAAATATATTCCCTGTCTTCTTTTCAGAAAGAAGTGCATTATAGGTCTACATTTATTTTAATAAAGCTTGGAAGCTTTAGCCAATGTAAGTCTATCAAATAGTATGAAAAAAAAGTGGTTAAAACTGTCAAATATCCTAATTTATCAGTCAGTAGTTCTGGTGATATATGTTGTTTCTTGTTGCATTGCTCATAATTTGAGATGTTCGGTATCTAGCTTTGCTGTCTTGTTTTTATGAGCTACTTAAACCCTACAGATTTAATGAATCTCTCTAGACCGTGCACTAGAAAGAAGCCTTTTTTATGTGCCTGAGACTTGTGTAATATGAAAGAAGTTGAAAAATTGTTTAGATCAGGCGGATTAGAATGCAAGTTCACAATTTTAACTTTATAAAAGCAGAATGTATTACTAGTGCATTACTATCACTTTCTAAAAGGTTCAGTTTAACAAATACATGATTTTGACTTCCTACCTCAATTTCTCGCTATTATGAATTTGCTCTCTGCAGTTTCTTTCCAGGAAAATCTCACAAAATCAGGTGAATATAGGGAATAGAGTTAGTGTGGGAGTTAATGTTGGCTAAATGCTATAGTAGAAAGAGAAACTAAAAATGGTGATTGGAGACAAACAAAACACTGTAAGAGGGAGGAATGAAGAAGTGTAAAGAAATTAAGTATCTTATTAGTTCATAGCATTGCTTAAAAGGATGTTGTAGTTTAAGTTGAGTAAAAACCAGTATTATATGTGAACAGATAAACAAAGGACCCACAAACCTGAGGAACACAAGTTTAAAGTATAGGTATTCTAGAGGGCCATCTGAACCAGCACTCAGGTGGCTCACAACTATGGGAACATGTGAACCTTGAGAACAGGATACAGCGGGTGTACTATGTACATGATGAGTGAGGAGATCTGCACGTGATGTGACAACCAGGAGCGCAGTGTTCCCTAGGGGTGCCAGTCAGCAGGGATGTAAAAGCTGCAGTGCTGTAAGCCTTACTACGCAGAAATGTAGGTGAAGTGATAAAGTTAATAATGCAACAGTTTGGGTTCCCCTTGCATGAATACCTATCTCCATTATGGAAGATCCTGATATGGCCTTAAATTATGGGTTAGTTTTGTGATGTGGGAATAATTGTAAAGATATCTGAAACTTATTTTAAAATTTATCTTTTTATCTTTGGGAGGAACAGTCTCAACTGACTAACCCAAGCAGCATTTGTAGTTTTACGGGGACTTTAATGGATAGTTTAAACAATTTTTAAAAATTTGTAATGTTCTCTTATAAAAAGCATAGAAATATACCTATGTTCATGGCACTGATTTGTTCTTTTTAATTCTTGATCATTAATGATGTATTCCTCGTTGTTTCCAGAAGTTGTGTGTAGGAGCATGTGTTGAGCATCATGGAGAAAGTTGAGCTGATTTTTCATGAGCTCCTTAACTACTCTAAGAGCATTTATCATAGGTATGAAAAGTCACATAGTCATGATTCATGGAGTTTAAGTGTTTCAGGGAAAAAGACCCCAACTAAGTATTACAATTACCACACTGTAGTTTGAACATGAAACATATGTAGAATAGGATCATTTAGAAATGTAGGAATAGAGCTATAGCATATGCTTTTGCTAATCCAAAATCTGAGTGCAAGGAATAAAAACAAAATGATTTTTCAGACTAGCCAGCTGCTATTCCTGCCCACTACTCTAGCGACATACGACTCTGATGTATATGACCAAAATATTTCACATGAGAGTTTCAGCTAAACAGAGTTCAGTTAATAGGAGTCATTGTATATGCTGTTCACTCCCACAATTGCATATTGATCTGTTTGTGATTCTAATGCTCAGTAATGACTTCACGCTTCTGTCATTGCCACCTACGCCCTGGCAAACTCAGTGTTGCATCTGGGCACATAAAAAAGGCTGCTACCAGATTTCTTTTTTCTTGATGTGATAGGTTCAAACTGAATAACAACTCCTAAAAGCTTAACATATTACTGGTGGTAATTACTTGAAGTAAAAGCCGTATCCAGTTGTTCTGGTGGGGTC
>VZTV01066592.1:1385-13956 GCA_013400875.1 Anhinga rufa
TTTTGCAATCTCTTCGAACGAAAACCCTGCCTTTTTCAGCGGCGGGCTGGGCAGGAGCTCTGCAGCCTCAGCCCGGCAGCTGCAATGGCAAAGGGATGGTTTACGCTGGTGTTTCTCTCCCTCTCTCCCTGTTCTCCCCCCGTAGGGAGGGTGCGCGGCCGCGGGAGCCGGGCGCGGCGCAGCGGCTTTGAGCGGGGCAGCGGCGCCCTCTGATGGGGGCTCCCTTCCCGCAGCGGCTCCCTTCTCCCCCCGCTCCTCGTCCCCATGGCTGGGAGTTACGAGCAGCCGGGCGGTCCCGCTGCTAGCAGTGATGCTGGTATCAGTGCTTCCTCCGTTAGGATAAAGCTTCTTATTTACACCGATTATTTTTTTTTTTTTTTTTTCTCAAGGGACCGCTCTACCCTATAATTTGAATAAATCTTTTATCCCCCGCTTTTAAATGCAGCATGTAGCCTAGGTCAGCTATCCAAATCACCTCAACGAGATGTCTTTTAATAGCCCTGGGAGGGAGAGGACCTACAACCAACACCGTGATGGTCACTTTGGTGAGAAGTCAGGGGAAAAAAAAAAATCAATCTTAATTCAACAAGTTATGCTCCTCTCTTTTCATATGACGTTTCCAGGATTTTTCTTTTTTAACTTTGCCTAGTCAAGATCCTGTTTCAGAAATGGACTTTGAATCCTGCTCTACCTTTTAAATCCAACGTGGGTCTCTATAATAAAGTATATACTCCTCTATATCCAGTCCCAGCAAATCCGTATTGTTGGTTAGTTTAAAATAAATCAATTTATCTCAGCGCCCTCTGCTGCTCGCTGCAGGCTCTCGTGTAAAGGCAGGTTTCTGACAGTTTTAACTGAAAGTCCAGTCTTTTGGGATGTGTTTGGTACCTTTTCTTGCAAACTAGCTCTTTTTTTTCCGACACTTTTCTTCCATATGTCCTCACGTGTATTTCAGAATTCGATATTTTTATTAAAAAGTTTCTTTGCAGTTTAATTCACAGGGGGAAAAATCATATAATGTTTCAGGTTTCTCAAATAAGCTTAAAAATTACTGCCTGCTTATTCATGGATTTACAAAAATCATTGATTTGGTGTGCATTTTATACCTTTTCTTTGTGAATAATACCAAGCCTCATCTCTTAAAAAAAGTCCAACTTCCTCTATTATTCGCTGGCAAATCTAGTTTCCCTGTTACATCTGCAGACATAGCTAGAGTTTTGCACAGAATCACAGGATGGTTTGGGTTGGAAGGGACCTTCAGAGCCCATCCAGTCCAACCCCCCCTGCAGTGAGCAGGGACATCCCCAACCAGACCAGGTTGCTCAGAGCCCCGTCCAACCTGACCTTGAATGTTTCCAGGGATGGGGCATCGACCACCTCTCGGGGCAACCTGGGCCAGGGTCTCACCACCCTCAGTGTAAACAATTTCTTCCTTATATCCAGTCTGAATCTACCCTCTTTCAGTTTAAAATAAATTCCCCTTGTCCTGTTGCTACAGGCCCTACTAAAAGGTCTGCCCCTGTGATTTTACATTTTCCCAAAACCACCAGTGTTCGTTCTTTGTGGAGGGACATCATTAAACCCTCTCTTTGCTGCCTGCTCTCTTAGATGCCAGAGTGGTTTATAGCAAGCCAGGAAAGCTCAACCACGTGTGCTGAGCCCCCATGGATGGGCCCAAACAGTTTGCCACATTTAATAACTCTGTGAGGAAGAGGTTGCGGGCTTTCCCATCAGTGGTGTCCTCCCTGGAGACACCCTTTGCAACAGTCCCATTCAGGTTCTTCCCAACACCAGGATCAGGGGTGAAGGAGTCACCCCTGGGCATCAGGACCCACCTCTCTCCCCATCACCACTGCTTGCAGCCAGGGAGGACAGGGCAGAGACAGTAACTCAGTCTGAAATATCTTCCCTGGAAAGGGCTCTGAACATCCTGTTAATGCACAGGAGCACGCAGGCTGGAAAGGGCTGGTGTGACCGTTTCAACCATCAGTACTACCCACCTGTGAAAAGAAGGGACAGAAATATCTTTCTGAAGACTAGCAGAGCCTTCCCTGTGGTTTCTGACCTTTTGTGCAAGAGGAAGATAGTCAAAAAGCTCTGCACACTCAGCAATGAATGATCAGTCAGAGTCACAGAACAGAAACCCCACCAGTTGGCTTGTTGCCTCTGTTTTTTGCTCAGTTTTAAGAGCATGTTTATAATGATGTTTGGCAGATTCAGGGAATGCTTTTGACTTCTTTTTGCTAGTAAGACCAGAGTCCTGAGAGTAAACAGTTCATAGGATGTTTGAAGGCATTTAGCCAGTTTTTGGGAGGGCATTTCTGCTGCCTTTGCTTTGGGATCTTCTCTTTGTCTGTCCCCTCTACATCTGGGTCTCTTGGGATGGTGAGGAATTGCAAGGGATGAATGACAGCAAGGAGCTGAGGACAATCAGAGGCATCCCTGTGGAAATTCCAGTCCTCACCACAAGGAGACACTGACGATACCCTTGTTAATTATTTCCAGCTGAAAGAGAGGACACCGTGCTGTTTATTTTTGGCAGCAACAGTAAGATCATGAAACGGCTGGAAAAAGGTGGAGAGGAAGAAACTTAGAAGATGAGAGTAGGTGGGTAGGGAAGAAATTTAAAAATCATATTTGGTATCTTTTTAAGATGACAGTATTCTCAAATATGCAGAAGCAGATAGGTACAAATTAAACAGCATGATACAAAACACTGAAGTTTGTTTTGAGCTACTAATAACCAATATCCACTCATAGCCAGTAAAACCAAGCTGATCCAGACTGAAAGACAGTCATGTTGAGCAGAACTCTCTCTTCTATTTGGAGAAACAATTACATTGTTGGACTTCATAGAATCATAGAATCATTTAGGTTGAAAAAGACATTTAAGATCATCAAATCCCACTGTTAACCTGGCACTGCCAAGTCCACCACTAAATCACATCCCTAAGTGCCACATCCACACATCTTTTAAATACCTCCAGGGCTGGGGACCACTTCCCTGGGCAGCCTGTTCCAATGCTTGACAACACTTTCAGTGAAGAAATTTTTCTTAATATCCAATCCAAACCTCCTCTGATGCAGCTTGAGGCCATTTACTCTCATCCTATCACTTGCTACTTGGGGAAAGAGACTGACCCCCACCTCACCACAGCCTCCTGTCAGGCAGTTGTAGGGAGCGATAAGGTCTCCCCTCAGCCTCCTTTTCTCCAGGCTAAACTCCAGTTCCCTCAACCTCTCCTCATAAGACTTGTTCTCCAGACCCTTCCCCAGCTTTGTTGCCCTTCTCTGGATGCGCTCCAGCACCTCGATGTCCTTCTTGTAGTGAGGGGCCCAAAACTGAGCACACTGATTTGTCTAGTCATGGTAAAAATAGTCACTCATCTATCTGAGGTACTCAGCTGACCACCAGTCTTTGACAGCAGGAATCCCAACTTGTTCAGCCCAGGATGCAGTTGGCATTCTGGGCTGTAAGCCCACGTTGCCGGCTTATGTCCAGTTTTTCCCAATCTAGTTCTCCCAGGCCAAGCCTCACACAGCCTGTGGACTATTAGGAAAAAGGAGCCCCTCCAAGTGTTGTTTGTATGACTATACTGAGGACAACTCTGGTATTCAATTTTATTTATGTATCCTACTGATGTCTCAGTGTTTTATCCCTCTGTACTACCTGTTTTTTTCTTTCACAAGAAACCTGGGTACATGATGTCAACAAGGACCTGGATATTGGGGCAAAGTGATGGAATGCCTCACCAAACACCTAGATGCAGCTTTGGCATCTCTTCTTCAGAACTGTTCCACATACTCCAAACTCGCTGGAGCAGGAATGACAGTCAGATCTCCCAGGTTAAGAATGAAGAGTGTTTCAGGTCTTTTTTCTCATGTCACTGTCTCTTGATCTTTATTTTGGCCTGATGTAGGTGCTCGACTTAAGAAAAGGGTAGTGAACTTCAAATAAATGCTTGGCTCCCTAAGGCAGAGAGCTCAAAGCCTTGCTCTTGTCTTACTGTCCCTTCATATGAGCTTGGATTGCTTCATGTTGCTGGCTTGTGTCTCCTCATCTTAGGACCCAAAGCTGTCTTTGCTCTTTGAGCAGGAACCCTGAGTGTTAATTCCATGGGTTTCCATGATTGACAGGAAAAGCACCAGTTAGGGGTTGCGATGTTAAACCGAAGACTTTATACGTGATCTACCACTGGATGATTTATCCTTTGTAACGCAAAGGGGAGTCTGGGGAGTCCCAGGAGCTGTGGTCACAGCTGCAGGGTTATCCTTCCTTTCCACAACCACTTTTTGAAAGTGATTCAATCCTTTCTAGAATGGACTCTTCCTTGAAGCCAAACAAAACATACAGAAAAGTTGCTGAACTTGTTCCCTTAAAAATTTTAAACTAAATATATAAGGATATCTTTCAGTTTCCTCAGCTGGGATATTGACACATTTGGAAGTGGCTTGTTCATCTGAATAAAGCATGTACTTTCTAGTCTTTATTGTTCCCATTCCCAAACTAAAGCCCCTGTACTTAAATAGAGTCACATAACCAAGGACAGGCCAACTGCAGCCATTAAGGGGAGGTCTCAGTTTTATTGAATGTTCAATATAACAGAAAGTTAGGAGATCCTACTTTTATTTGTTTAATTTAATTCAGCTATGTTTATGTGGATACAAACTGCTTATATGTGATTTGGCTTAAACAAGGTTTAAGTTATATTTATACAAGGAAATACACTCTTCACATTTCAGGACATAGCATGTAGAGCGAATTATCTATGTTCAAGATACAGCATTTAACTTCCATGGCAGCAGAGAGTTAATCAGTTTTAATGAAAGAGAAGGAAAAAATAAGACCTGGCCTGTTATCTGATTTGAGAATTTTTTTTTTTTCCTCCAGTGTCACCCTCCCTTACTTTCTTTTTAATTCCTTCACTCTCTTAACTTGCTTTCTGGCAGTAGGAACTCAATATGACCATAGGCAATGCTTTAGGGAGTTAAAAAAATTCTGGGTACATGAAAGGAGACATAGCAAAGTCAGCAAACTGTATCTATAGGGAAACATATTTCAGTCTCCCAAAACTGTTCATAATATATCCTGAGTTACACCATCCCCTGGATGCTCCCTTCAGTTTGCTCCTATACTGTACTGTGACCATCAGGGACTTCAGGCCAAGTAATGGCAGGGTCCTAAATTAAAATTCTCATTACCTGTGGTTTTAAGGAAGGTNTCCCTTCCCTTCCCTTCCCTCTGGATTAATAAATAAAACAGTGACAAAGAACATTTCTGGATACCCAATTTTCCTATTGCTCAGCAGTTCACAGGATCCTGGCATGGTTTTGGCCCATGTCAGCAATTTCAGGCAGCTCCCAGGCACAATTCGAGGGTCAGAAAAGACCAGTCACTGTTCCCAGGATGCAGATCAGATATGATCACCCTGGTTTACAGACTGAGTTTAATAATACGGATACAAGCTATTCTGGGCCAGTTAGATTTATGGGACATAGTTCAGATATAGTCTAAAATATTAGGCACAAACTTGTTTGAATTAGGTTAACTGCATCCTCACTGCCTTCCACACAATATTCATTATAATGATAGAATATGATATTAATATAAACATGCAATTTAGATATGTAATCCTAAGGTAATTGTATATCATTGCTTTCATTATTAAAAATGCACAAGCACAGTAAAAATCAATGTTTCCTGCCTAAAAGGCAGAGGAATGAGCAAGTGTAAATGAATCATTTTAACAGCTCTGAAATCAAACATTTTGTTCTCCAGTACCAAAATGAGAAAGTTAAAAATTCAAATTTTAGCCTTTCTCCCACCCCCAGTTTTGAAATGAACATCTAATGATTTGATTTGGCTACCAGAAGGGAACCTATGTTGCTAAAACTTTCAAGCACCTGCACTTCGATAATCAGATCTGTTTATGGATTTTCAGAATACCTTCCTAAAAATGTAATGACAGTGCTCCTTAAAAAAAGGCTTACAGAATCACTACTCCATTTTGCCAACATTGGTCTTCGTTACTGAAGTTCACCATGGTAATTTTTTTCTCAAACTAGATAATTAAGAGTTTCAGCCACTCTTGTTTCAGGGGCCTTAGACTGGGTTTTATCACATGGTGAAATCACAAGAGCAGTTTCACAGCCCCTTGAATGACCCACCTTGTTTCAATCTTTTTTATTTTAATCTCTGATAACTAGGGTTGTTTCTAAGTTTATGATGAATCTGTTAGACTTCAGTGAAAACATAAAACAGAAATATCCTTTAAAACACATGGGATATAAAAGAAGGGACCTTAATCAGTGTAGTGGAGAGGGGACTGGAATTCAGGAGAATGGTTCCCTCTCCCAGCCCTACTTGTATTGCTCCCACGTGCATCGCCTTCGTCCAGACGTGCTTCTTTACTGAAGCTCCACTATGGCTTGCCTTGCTCCCTTTTAATCATCAGTCCTTATCACACAATTAATTAAAAGGAATCTGATCACATCCTAGAGGCGTAAGCATCAGGAAGATGCTTGGCTGACAAAAAAAATGAAAGGGACCAATGTTGCAGCAGCAAGAACAGCACCCAATAAAGTTCCCCACTGTGTGAAAACCCCTTATGCCATGTAGGATCTCTTGTGCAAATGACGGGTGATGCCTGTTTGGTCAGCTTCTCTCATTCCCTAGCGATTTCCATTTGTGCACCCTCTGAATATGGAATTAGTATAAAGTAGAGCAGCCAATCTATCTTGTGTAAGTCATAAAACTAGCCACAGACAGACCAGGAAGTGGGGGACAGGCACAGCTTCATAGAAACAAAAGTTGCAACTGCTCCGTTAATCTAACTTCTGCAGAACATGGGCCAGAAAACCTCCATGGATTAACTGCTGAATGAGCTACAGTGTACCTTGCAGAAGAACTAATAATAATACTGTCTTGGTTTTACTTTTTAAGGCCATGGCTGTAAAATCTTTGCCTACCTTAATGAATTGTTCCTTTCTTAATCACTATCTCTGATAAAGACACAAATCTGTTTTCCATTCTGGGTTTTGTTGAACTTGAACCTTAAACCACTAAAATCTTCTGCTTGGGTATATCCGTTAACCCTTTTCAGTTCTCTGTATCACCTTGCTATTAGGATGAATAAAATAAGCTTGTTGTGTCTTTCATTATATGGTAGATTCTCTTTTACTGCATAGGATCACAGAATTACAGAATGGTTGAAGTTGGAAGGTACCTCTGGACATTGTCTGGTCTATCTCCCCTGCTCAAGCAGGGCCACCTAGAACCGGTTGCCCAGGACCACGTTCAGATTAAATCTGAATATCTCCAGGGAGGGAGACTCCACAATATTCCTGGGCAGCCTGTGCCAGTGATCAGTCATCCTCACAATAAAAAAGTGTTTTCTGATGTTCAGAGGGAGCCTCCTGGGTTTCAGTTTGTGCCCATGGCCTCTGGTCCTGGCACCAGGCATCACTGAAAAGAGCCTGGCTCCATCCTCTTTGCACCCTCCCCTCAGGCATTTTATATTTATACATTGATAAAATCCCTCATAAGCTTTCTCTTCTCCAGACTGAACAGTACCAGCTCTCTCAGCCTTTCCCCACATGAGGGATGCTCTAGACTCTTAGTCATCTCAGTGGCCCTTCATTGAGCTCTCTCCAGTGTGTCCATGTCCCTCTGGTACTGAGGAGCCCAGAACTGGACACAGTACTCCAGATGTGGCCTCACCAGTGCTGAGCAGAGCGGGATGATCACCTCCCAGCTGCTTCTAACCCTTCTTCCAATGCAGCCCAGGGTACCATTTTACCACCTTTGTGGAAGGGCACATTGATGGTTCATTTTCAATTTGCTGTCCACCAGGACGCCTAGGTCATTTTCTGCAAAGCTTTGGCATAACATCAGTGATACCACATCGCTTTATTCAGTTCACCAACAGCTTTCTTGAAAGGGACAGATCAGAAAGGAGTAAAATATTCTACCTGCCACTGCTTCACATCTGTGACAGATGCAACATGACCTTTATGAATAAGTGCATTACATCCTTTTGTTTATTTAGACACAGGACACAGAATCACAGAATCACAGAACAGTGGGGGTTGGAAGGGATCTCTGGAGATCACCTTGTCCAGCCCCNCCCTTCAGACACTGATAAGCCCTGAGGAGATCCCCCTCAGCCTTCCCTTCTCCAGGCTGAACAAGCCCAGGTCTCTCAGCCTTTCCTCACCAGGGAGATGCTCCATCCCCTGAGCATCCTTGTGGCTCTGCGCTGGCCTTGCTCCAGCAGCTCCCTGTCCTTCTGGCACTGGGGGCCCAGCACTGGACACAGCACCCCAGCTGCGGCCTCCCCAGGGCAGAGCAGAGGGGCAGGATGGCCTCCCTCGCCCTGCTGCCCACACTCCTGTCCATGCAGCCCAGGACACCGTTGGCCTTCTTCTGCCTTCAAGTTCAAGCTCATTCTCAGTGGATTGTCACCTATGACCAACAATTCTGTTTTGGGGTCACTACTTTCCAGAGCAGACTCCACCATCTCATAGGGAAAAAGTATGTATTTTCTTCTTAGCTATACAAATTCATTTTCCCTCTGTTAATAAGTTGTTTGCTAACATCCAGCTTGTTGAACAATCCAGATCATGGTACATTTTTCCCCTTCATCAGTTTTCCCACAATCTTTCAGTCACTTACAAACATTATCATCAGTGATGTTATATATTCTCATTGATGAGAATATAAAGTAATGTCAGGGAACTGAAACCTGAAACTCTATTAGGAATTTACATGTTTAGTCATTATTCTCTCTTCTTCATCTATTTCAGGTTCAAATAGATAGCTTTAGATCCATCTAATGTATTTAGTATTTTGTCTAATTGTTATAATTGTAATCAACACCCCTGTGGTTGCAAGTTAAATGTGCTCTAGAAGTCAATCAAATTTGTAATCTTATTAAAAGGAAGAAAAACAAGCTCCTCTGACAGCATCTATTTTCTGTAAGCCCATATCGATTAGTATTAATTATATTATCCTCCTTTAATTTTTTTATTAATTGAGTCCTCAGTCAGATAATTCATTAGTGGGAACAGAACTGGTGCCAGACTGTTAAGCATCTAATTATGTGGATTTTTCTGTTCATATTTTTAATATTTTAGCAACAAATTAGCTTCTATGCTTCACCAAGTTATAAAAAAAGAAACATTTATTTTTCAGACAGCTGATCATTTCTTTGAAACCTCCTCAAATTGTCATATTCTCAGATATTGAACAACCACAGATTAATTTATTCCTTTGTTCTTATTCATAACGCTTGTTATCTTCTGAGACATTAGTAATAGTTGCTGTGAGAGACAGTTTACTGAACCTGCTGGTCTGGTTTGATACTGTTCTTACACTGGACTGATACACACTTCTATAATTTTCATCCACGTACTTATGTGTATGGAGCAAAATCTGGACACACTTTTAAATTAAAATCTTACCTAACAAACAGGACTTTTTTTCTTACTCTTGAAGTTTTGCAAACCAAATGAAAACAGTGGCTTTCCATGATTTCAAACAGAGCATTGAAAACAAAGAGGTGTTAGTTAGGTAGCTGTAAGAAAAAAAATCACCTGAAAAAGACTGCGAAATATTTCCACTCCTTGTGCCACCATGTCCCCTCAACATGGGTATGAAATCAGAACATCAGCTTACGCTGATCTTACACATTCTCTGCAGAGCAAAAACTGAAACACAAGAAAAAAACCCTCATGAAAATTCTGTGCAGATAACGCATACACATCTAACATTTATGAGTGATATAAATTGGAATTCGTAGATAATAATTACATATGGACTCATGTAAAACATAGTATTCCTCCTAGAAGCAGGCTGAATGCTGTTTAGCCGCGTAGTGGACATACAGTGTAGTTGTAGGACAGGAGCTCTGGTGGGACAGGAGATGTTTGGGAACGGCTACTTGGGTTTCTGGGGGCCGAAGAGAACCCAGTTTTGTTGTCATTTTTGAGAATGGGAATTTCAGGGAATCACGAAGGTATAGTAAAAAATAAACAGCTTGAACACTGCCCTGCGATCTCTACCAATCTCTCATACACTTATAATGCTAGAACAGCTCCTGGCAAAGTTTTACCTTGGACTAAATATCAGTCTCCCAAGCATGGGGGAAAAAGGGGCAGCACATGTCAGGGACCTCTCCTATTGTACAGTCTGGATGTAACTGCCACTTTTGAAGGGAAAAAGTCATGCTGTATCATTCTGCAAACTTCAGATTTTTGAGAAGTACAAGAAGAAATCCTATAGAATAAGGGGCAAAAATATTGTTAATAAACAGAGCTGTCTGGGATTAATCCTGGTCCTATTGAAGTCTGTGGGGATTTTGTTATTGACTCAAGTAAAGGCCGAATAGGGTCATTAAGATAGCCCCAAGGTACTGAGTACTAGAAGTCAAAGATGTAGTGTGATATTGGAAAATAAAAGGAATTACTCTCTTTTGGGGTATTCTGTAACTAGGTGAAAGCAAGAAACCAGGAAGTTCCCTTTGAACTAGCATTTAGAGAAGATAAAAGAAAGCCTATTGTTCTCCATTGTAAATAATAGACATACTTTATATAATAATCCTTAAATATTATTCAGTGAATCAGACTTTTGTTTCTCATCCCAAGAATTATTACAGTGCAACTAAAATGAGAAGAAATCTTTAGCATTTCAGAATATAAACACACTGGATGTAGTCTTCCTTTATTACTCTTACTCTCACTCTTACTCTTACTCTTACTCTTATTAAGTCATAGTACTGGTACTATTTTCTTCGTTAATATTATTATTATTAGTAGTTTGTTAAACAGATCATCTTGCTTTATATTCATCATCATCAGTTGAATAATATACGTTTTTAGTTTGTCTACAAGGTGGGACACTTTTACGTTGATCTTGAAGTCATTCAGCAGCTACAGTAGCTGTGGCCTTTCACATGAACACTTTGGAGCCTGGGTATGTCCACCCCATTGAGGTTTCCTCTGACACTGGCAAGAATCCCTGAAATATGAGGCTGACAGATATGACATAGGACCTACAGGAGATCCACATCCTAATTCTGTAAAACGTATTTTAACCTCATAAAATAGAAAAGGTATATGTAGCTTACTGCAAAAGCTAATGAGTCATTGGTGTCTTCTGGCTTTGGCTTCATATTTGGCCTTCTTACCATATGGTCTTTGTTGATAATTGTAGTGGAGCATTTGTCTGATCTAAATTATGTGCAGATATTTTATGGAAAGTTTTTAATGATCTTCCTCAGGGCAGGCTGTCTTTACTGCACTTTGTATGAAGTTTGAGATTATCTACGTGTCATAAATGACTGATAGGAACTTTTTATGTAGTGAAACATAATCAACTACTCTAAAAGAGCAGATAAGTGACAAGAAGCTACTTATGAAAGCTGAGATCACAGACTCCTGAGAGAGGCTACCCACAAGATACTAATAACAGCTGAGACTGGATAGTCAAAATCCATCTCCTACCATCCTAACTGAAGGACTACTGAATAGAATCCAGCTAAAGTTTTGGCAGGCAATTAATAAGAAAATGTGCACAGAGCTGCAAACATTTGTACCAAAAAATACAGACTGAAATATATTTACTGCCCCAAATACTGTTTGTGCTGTTTGAAATAGCTGAAGGAGCATCTAGATCATCTGGTCCTGCTGTGTGTCTTGCAGAAGACACCACATGACAGGGAACCTGTCAATTCCTGGGCTATTTGGTGGAAACACCCTTTCAGCACAGGCTAGGGGCTGTTCCCTGTCTGGTTTGTGGCTAAAGTTTAATTGTACAGGTATGGCCAGACCATAACAAGTGGCCTCAGGACCAGAGATCAGTCCAAGCACTGTTCAGCAGCACTAATGAAAATAAACCCCAACCAACCAACTGAACAAAAAAATTATTGAGAACTTCATCTGGGATTGCTTGGTTTCCCACTGGTGTAGTTTTCCTATGGGCTTGTTGGTTGTCGTGAGGAATATTCTTCATGTGCAGATTCTCGCATGTGTCTATGCAACAACCATTTTTGAGGTGATCTGGTTCTTTTGTTCTCAAGACAACAACCTTGAGTCTAGCTAAGCATGTTAATAACAGTCAAGAATCTGGAGCAGAGGATATAATCCCAGCTAATTAACTGCAATTGAAAACATTGTCCAGTCTGTCAGGTGAATTGACCATGCGAAACTGGAGGACATGACGGACTACAGATCAGGTTGCTACACCTCTTTCTTCAAGGGCACCAAGTCAATTCTGAGCTGAACTAGTGGTGATTAAAAGTTTCTCTCATTTCATTTTAACTGAAGGTGACTTTAGTGTTTTTTTTCTTTCTACCTAGAAGTTAGGTATTTAGTCAAGCTAGGCTTCCTCTACAGTCAATGGAAGTGCTCTAAACAATCCATCTAAATAGATACCTGACTTCTATGTCTAAAATGAGAGACCTGTGCAAAGCTGCGGTTTTGTTTAGGGGCCCAGTGAAAGGCAGATGAAAGGGAGTTAAAAACTAATGCTGTGGTAACAATGAAAAATACCATGTTTCCCCCAAAATAAGAC
>VZTV01066596.1:1154-17505 GCA_013400875.1 Anhinga rufa
CAGCATTAGAAGTTTATCTTTAAGGTCATTGGCTTATTAGTACCAGCAGTGTTAACACAGACAAGTGTTTGCCTAATATTAAGCCATATCGTATCATATCTTCTCCGAGAATATTTTGGTGGCCTGTATTTATTTCAAGACCTAGGCTGAGGAATACAGTCTGAGCATAGTCATGCAGTGTGCCTTGTATTGTCCTATGAAAAGACTGAAATCAATGAAAATGTATGGAGATAAATGCTGATTATAGCAAGTGCTGTGTCCTGCCTTGCAGTCTGGGCATCCCAGGAGAACATACAAAAAGCACCAAACCANCTAACCTCTTGATCTTGTTATCATGCAGCATAAATCTAAGAAATTAAAGAAAAATTTTCCTGCAGGGAAGATTAGAGCACAAACATTAAAAGAAATATAAATTTAAAAGGAGACCCCACCCATTTTCCCAAATAGCCATCTAAGGGAAAACATGCCCCTATGAATACATTATAGGGTAGCTGCAAGGAAAAAGCCCACTCCTAAAGACATTTTCTAATGTGAACAAATTCATCCACACCCAGAATGGTGCATGACACACTCAAAGATTCATTCTGAGTCCAGTAAGACAGTGCCTGTGGGTAAAGGTAGGATTTTTGTTGGAAAATTTACAGTGTGAGCAACATCTCACATTCTGTTCTGACAATTCTAGGTATCTGACTATAATTCAAAATGCTTTTCTTCCTTTTATTATGATATTCTGTCCTTGTGCCCTTGCATTTGTGCCATTCTGTCTTAGCCTGCTTCCCTTACCAATGCCATTTGGACTGCAGGTCTCATTTCCTATAAGCCTTACTTATCCTTCAGGAAAGTACATTCTTCCTTTTATCCCCTAATTCAGAGGTTGAAGAGTTGATCCCAGAAGAAGGAATGGGCTGCTTCTGGCTGGCTTTTGTTTTGATTTTACTATTGCTCACAATACCTGAAGTTAAATTCAGAGTGTAAGGAGATAAAAAAGGAACATTTTTTTGTTGTGAACTGGTGAAAAGAACATTCACTAATACTCTGCTGGTGTTTGGAGGATTTGGTCTGTGAAACTTAGAGCTTCAAGTTGGGGAAACAATAAATGCCTTTGTAGTGAAAAGCAGAAATATGTGTCTTTTTCCAGGGGAAGAGTACTTTAAAAAGAATTCTCATCTGTTGGAATAGAACATAAGTAAAGCTAATCAGTTATACAAGATTATATTTATACGAGTTACTCAAGATTGTTTTGGTGTTTGGAGGTTGTGAGTAGACAAGGTGTGTAGCGTTACTTGATGATTTGTTTAGTGACAAATGTCTGGACAGTAACAGCCAACCAGTGTTTAACAGCTTTCCTTTTTTGCTATCAAGTGTTAGAGGAACTTGGAACTTGGAAACGGGTGTCTCCTGTCTTCCAGCAGTTTTCCAAAGACCTGTAAACTCACTCTCTGTACCTCCCATCTACCCGCTTTGCATGTGAGTTTATTCTCCCACTCATTGGTCTTTACTTGGTACTTGGAAGTGCAACTAATCCTGCCAGGCATCAGAAGGGATGAACTCCTCTTTGGAAGCATGGAGAATGATCATTGGCGTTGGTGGTGTTAGGTCTGTTTAGCATGTGTTACTTTGGTAATGGAGAAGATGATTGCTACAGATGGGCAATGCACATACAGAGCCTTGGAAAACTGCATTAAACTGACGATATAGAGAACGGACTTTAATTACATAGATAATTGTGCCCCTTTTTTTGCTTCATTTCCAAGTCCTCAGATCAGGGCTGGTGAACTCGAATCACCCCCTTCCGCTCTGCTTCAGGATATCAGGTGCCAAGCAGGATCCTTCACTCATTAACTTCAAGGAGTTTGAGATTTGGTCTTTCAAATTGTGGGGGAGTCTTTTTGCCACTCTGATTTTATTTTGGATATTACAGGTTTGTTGTGGAATTTGTCCTCCAATGACCAGCTGAAGCACCTGTTGATTAGAGAAGCTCTGCAGACACTGACCGAAGCTGTTCTCATCCCTTACTCGGGCTGGCCAGATAAAGATTACCCTAAGTCAAGTGTTTTACCTGACCCTGATATCTTCTACAATGCCACAGGATGCTTGAGGTGAGCACTCAGTCTACAGGTACCCAAAACAATAGCGATGATAAAACAGGCCTGCACTCTTATTTTCTTTCTTGCTTTGAACTTTGATGGCTCCAAGAGAAGAGTTTGCATACAGATCATATTTTGAAATGCCTCATGTGTACCAGACCAGAAGAATTACTGCTCAGTACAATGAAAACAGCTTTCTTTTTAAGGCTCCTATATATTCATTTTATGGGTACTCCACAGACTAAGTATACCCATAATGGTAGATAGTAATTAGAGGCGTGGTTGCAGTTTATAGTTACAAAATCACAGGATGGTAGGGGTTGGAAGGGAACTCGAGAAATCATCTTGCCCAGCCCCCCTGTGTGAGCAGGCACACCTAGAGCAGGGGGTACAGGACCGCAGCCAGGTGGGTTTTGAATGTCTCCAGGGAAGGAGACTCCACAACCTCTCTGGGCAGCCTGTGCCACTGCTCTGGCACCCTCACAGTAAAGAAGTTTTTCCTCATATTTAAGTGGAACTTCCTGTGTTCCAACTTGTGCCCATTGCCCCTTGTCCTGTCATTGGGCACCATTGAAAAGAGTCCAGTCCCATCCTCTTGACACCCACCCTTCAGATACTTATAAGCATTGATAAACATTGCATTGAAGTCAAAGAGATCCTTCACTGAATAACAGTTGTTGGTACAATGTATAGCATTAGCCCCTGACTGATGATGATAGTAGTAAAACCAAAGCTTTTTAAAATGGTTGTAGGAGTGGTATTACAAATTAGCACTGGAGAAAAGTTAACAGTAACTTAAAAGAAACTTTAAAACTGTGTGAGCCTTTTAAAGTTATTTTAAGACTCTAGTGCAGTGGTCTCCAAACTTTTTTGATCATACACCCCTATCAGTAAAAAACTTTTGAGAACAGTCCCTCAGTATATGTGTATTTATTTATTTATAAATTATATACATGTACTACTGTACTAATATATTATACACATTATAAAACACATACAGAATTTAAAAGGATTATTAAAGATGAAGTAAACACTTTTAATTTTAAAAAAAATTTATTTATTAATGGTACAAAAATTCTTACTTCCCGCACTCCAACAGACTGCCCTGTGCACCCCTTGGGGAGACCAGTGCTCCAGTGGATGTGTAGCATGGTGATCTTTAAAGCCTAGGTCTCAAGTTGTATGATCTGCTGATACAAATAAAAGAGTGACACTTTCATAGGTTGTGAAGTTTGATATAAGATATCAGATGTGAAGAATGATATAAATATCATTTATAACCACTTCGTTAATACCTTTTTCATAAGCAATTCCTGCTTCATTTTCATATCTAAAATTCATGAAGTATAAGAAGCAACTTCTTACTTTTTCTTCTTGCCTACCTGTATGCCTACTCTACAAACTCAAAATAATTAAGACTCTTGTACATAGCTTGAGTATCTGTCTATATTTCTGACTGGCAGAACAGATTTATGATTGTGTTTGTTGAAAAGTAACATTGCAAAACACCATTAAGAGTCCTAGACTATAGCAGGTAAAGCAGTAAGGTTTATTTCTTTGAAACAAAATTTCTTAGTTGTGCTGGAGCAAAACAGAGTTATAGGCAGTAATAGGATTTTTATTATCACATGCCTCATTTTAGAGAATTTGATTCTATGTAAACAAGAAACTAGTCTTCTATGAAGAGTAAAGAAAATTCACAGTATTCACATATCACTGTTTCAGGGTAGCCTCAACTGAAATTTGTTGTCATGTATGTTTTATTCAAGCAGTGGTGATGCTGTTTACAGTGGACAACTCATTGTGGGCAGTTCCTTTGAGCAGTCTCAGGTTCAGACACCCAGGAAAGTTGGCAGCTTTCTCTCACTATTTCTTCCCTTTGCACTTTACTGTTGTAAGTGGCCCTATATGTGCCATTTGGGCTACTGAAATACTAACATACTTGAAGGATTAGTTCTGGTGTCATAGGTCCATCAGTGGGACAACTGAAGTGCTCATGTACCTGGAACTTTCTTTCAAGAGTCTGAGCAAGTCATCTTCATCTACAGCAATATTAGGTATTAACAGGACCACAGTGTTTTCTGCCATTTGTGCTGGGTAAGTGTTCTGCTCACCTACTGTAATACCTGCCGAGTCCTACCAGCTTTACTAGGCATGGGAGAAGTCCTCTGGGTAGTAAGCAGAACATGCTCAGCAATGGACAAGACACTTTTTTTTTCTACTCAGCATATAAACCACAACTAATAGTTACATGCAGTAGCATCTCCAAGGACTCTTTGAATAAATACATAGAGTTAATCTCAAGCCATAATCACTTCTCGTCTAAATAGATGACCTGGAAAGGGGTCATGGCATCTACAAGCACAGAGAAGTGTTCAGTTTTCAGCTGCTGCTAAAGATGCTTACTTTGATGTATCATAATCTATAGCTAAACTGATTAGAAAATTACTAAACCTAAATTAGGAAAAAGCCATTTTTTAAATCAGGTAAGCCCTGTCCAACTTTTTGCACAAGTTCAAGTAAACTGAGGCCAGGCTGCAGCCATGGGGTGGATGAATAGATTTACAGTTGTGTATTTACTACTGCATTGGCTAATACCCTCATGAACACAGTAGCACCTACTACAGAGAAGCACCAAAGGCCCAGTTTTGCCTTACCCTACCTGCTTTGCTAACATGTCCTATAGCAGAGTAGTTGTATCTGTATCCATGAATTTTTCCTGTGTAAACAGCTCTGTATCTGGCTCATGTGATTTCAGAAGACAAATGAATTGTTAGCTATACAAAATAGACAACAATGAAGCACCTTTTTCTGCAGGAACTCCTGTCAGCCCACTAACTACTGATTAACTTCATCTCTAAGTAATAGTGAACTTTTATTTACTCTGATGGCTCAAAAGCAAATACAGAGAAATATTTACTACCCATAATAAAATCTCTCTGGCTAATGCTAGTGACGTTGTCTATGAAATGAAGCAGGTTGTCTTTTTTTGTATTAATTAGCCCAAGATGCATTTGTACAGAACCCAGTCTGGCTGGTCGGTGTGCCGCTCTGGGGTGGCATGGCCTGTTCCCCTCCTGCGGCTGGACTCTCGAACCGTCTTTTCCCCATGAGCCAGCCAATGGGGGCACAGGATCATTCTCAGTTTTAGCATGGTATTACTCTTTCTGAGCTTGTTGCAGCAACTTGACATGACTTTATATATGACAGATAAGGGGTAACAGTAGCCAAGTTGTTTTAAATTAAGTAAAAGTAGATTCTGAACATACCTTACTCTGTACAGAAAGTCAGTGATTGGGGCTGCCCCAGAGATGCAGTTAGCTCTGCAGCCTTAATGAAAAGTTTCTCAAACTGCCCTTACCTAGATGCTCAAGGATACATCACTTATTTTAAAAATATGATGTCCATATTCTAGTCCTTCTCATTTTTAGGAGCTTGAACACTGAAAATTATAATTAGAACAAGAAGGGCTTGAAAATTCACAATTGATCTGCAGGATTGCCAACATACTTTCTAGCAGACAACAGTTTTTAATGAGGTTTACCGTATTTGTACAGACCAAATATCTGAGATTTTTAAGATTAATTCATTTTGCATCCTTATTGGAAATTAACACACACCCCCAAATGACATCACTAGAAGTATTCCTTCTGTATGTATTAATTTAAAGAAAAAAATCTCTGCACAAAAAAAATGCTGAAAACTAAAAGGAGAGCACACCACAAAGTAAAAAAACCGTGCATTGAGGGAATGATGTTACTAATGAAGATGTTTAAAGAGTATATATATATTTGCCAGAATATAAATCTGTAATTAGTCTTCCCTTTTGTAATACTAATATATTTGTTGTGCATGTTGATAAAGTCTATAGCCTGCAGCTTCTATTACAGGGTAAAAATAGTACTTTGAAGTGCAATACATTATGCATAGTACAGTACTTAGTCACAGGAGAATGCCAAAACTTCTTTTCAAAAATTTACATATGCCTATTGACTGAAAGGGATGCTGCAGTCCAAATCAAATGCTGCCGTTTGACATGGGCATATGCGCTGTGCCACACAGTTACCAACTAATAAACTAAAGGTCTCTTCATGCTCTTTGACAGGATTTCAGGAGGAGACGTTAATTCACATCTAGCAGATAGTATTGCAGATAGTAACACTAGAACAAGTGAATGACCAGAACACTCCCTGTTCTGCTAACCAGTTATTGCTAGAAGTACTGTGGAGTCCTGAATCTCGGCTGCCTGTATCAGTGTATGCAGTCACTGATAAGGTCACTGATAAGTCTGATGTTAGATGGATTTGTCAATCCCATTCTCTAGGTCTTTAATTTGTCTTAAAGCTTTGCATCTGATGCAGTTTTACAGAAACTGCAGGTCACAAAACTTAACATAATAAAAAGAAGCTCTGTACACCACACAATTCTGCATTAGCAGTTAGAATAGTAATAGTATTGTTCAGTCCTGAAATACGATAAAAAGCACTGTTACCTGAACAAGCAGAGTAAGCCAAATCAAAAGACTTCACTGGTTGCCTGACAAGTTGAATAAGTAAAATTGGTGTATTAAACTATCTGGAGGAGTACTGCAGACTTTTGCAGACAAGTCTTGTTGGATTTTAAAGGTAAAGTCATTTTTTCTTGGCCTGGAAGTCCTACACATAATAATTCTGTCTCTACTTCCAATACAAATGGATGGAAATCTTCAAGATACTTAGCCTCTGCCTCCATACTCCTTCTCTGAGTCTGAAAGACTAAGATGCCAACAGCATGCAGTGTATATGGTTTTGAATATTATTTATATACGTAAGTGAATTTCTGGCATGACTCTTCCTCTGATTAAAAGGAAGGCTTAGTAGAAGGCTGTCTGCATTATACCTTGAAAGCTGATAATGATCTTGTTCCATTTTTATCTTGAAGTACCTGTTCCCAAAAGTTCTGCAATGCTGAACTTTCCAAAATTTATGTTTAGTGGTCACATTTCCTCCTGCAAAACATTTCATTTAAGTGTTGGAGCTAGCAATTGCAACTGCTGTGTTTCATTACAGAGTCCTCCTTTTTAATTGCTCTGTAACTGGAGCATCCTGTGACCCTGTGTATCCTAATTCTTAAAACTTTCTAGACATCTCCAGAAAAGTCAGCTAACCTCTCTGTTCCTGGTTCCCCAACCAGTAAAATAGAAGTAATGCTTCCTTTGTCATTATTATTTTTCACACTTTGTCTGTCCCAGCTCCCTTTTAAGCTCTTTGTGAATTACACAGTGACCCACAAGGACAGTGGAAAGCCGTAATTAGAGGAAGTAGCATTATTGCACTTCAGACCAGGAGGCTGTGTAAACATCTGCATACATTTGCTCTGAACAGGAACGAAGCCAAAGCTCTCACTGTGTGTTGAAAAGCGTAATGGCAGCTCAATTTCAAAGGGAAGAGAATGTAAAACAAATGACTGACAATAACAAGTCTTTGAACCAAGGCCTCTTGCATAGCATTGCCATTCCTTTAAGTTTATTTCCATCCATTCTTATCTTCTTTTGCCTCCTCTTCAGTTTATCAGCTCCCCCTATTCCTGAAAGGAATTTTATTATTTCCAGCAAGCAGCTTACAGCCTAGCTGTAGTCACTAAGTAGATCCTCGGATACCTTTCTCTCCCTGTTGCATTTTTGAACTGTGTAAGCCATGAAGGGAATAGAATTTCCCAATCTACTTCAGGAAATTGTTATCATGTATTTGCGTTAAATTCAAATTACCAGTTTTAGCAGAATGAGTCCTAAGAGCAAACGTCCTCTTCTTGTCAGCCATGTGGCTCATTCACAGCAGTGCAAAAACCTTTTCCAACACAGTCTGCCAGTGTGTGACTCACTGCTGGCTTAAAGGGAGCATCCCTTTCGTTTGGTGCCATTTGCAATCTAACTGAACATATTTTATCATTCTGTTTCTTTCAAAACCACACTTGATTTTATGACGTTACATTTCTTTGTATTTACCTCATGTCTCTGGATCAAAACAATATTTCCCAATAGGGAATCAGCTGATCCTCCACAAACGCCACAGGAACATGGGCAAACAGCTATTTTGATTACAGATATAGTTACACCGTGCACGTGTGCAAGAGAGAACAGAAGCAGCAAATATGGGATGAGATAAATGAGGCACGTAGATAGATAAAATGCATCCACACTAACATGGTATAGTTTGGGCATGTCACCAGGATTACCATATTTAAGCATGCCAGAAGTCAGAGATTTTTAATAGTTAGATGATGCCAAAACGTAAGTTCTAAGGCATTGAAAGGAGAGCATCCTTACAAGCAGCAATCTCGCTAAGGCTGAGTTCTCCCTATGCTGGTAAGAGATATTAGAAATTGGGTAGTAGAAGAGTTTTTCTATGAGAAGACTCTTGATCTTAACTCCAGCTGATCCTTTTTTCCACAGACGTATTTATCTCAGTGTACTTCTGATGAAATGCAAGTAAAACAAACTTGTAGAGCAGACCTGAAGATTTCTAGGTAGCCCTGAAGTCTCACCATGGGGGTTGCTGCGAGCCACAATACTGGGCCAGCCCAACCATGGCCATTGCCCAAGCATTGAGTATTTCAAGGCCTCCAGGAGCTCCACTATAAGAGAGTCCAACTCCTGAGCTCAGAGGGAGGCGTTCCAGTTGTCAGGAACCTCAAATCTTGGGAAGTCAAGGTGAAGTCAGTTTTGCATTTTTCTAAGCAAAATGTTGCCATTGTTTCAAAATTTTTTTAAATTTATGTTTGTGTGACACTTCTCAGAAACATTTATTTTTTCCCAATCTAATAATATTTTTATTTCTTGGAATTTCTCACGCTTCAATTAGCAAATAAACTTAAACTGTCAGCTGAGGTTTTGCCTGAAATGCTCTTCTCTGCCTTCAAACCAACTCTGACCAAATTCAGAGTAAGGTGGTTACAACTGCAATTGGGTGAGTGGGAGAGCAGAAGCTCTGCCCTTCCCAGTCCATGTTGTGGTGATAAGGAAACAGGGAAAGGCAGAGAATGGAGTGACCACATGTGTACAGATGGGCACACAGACACACACTGGTATCTCTGACTGGATGAACAGCTGAGCATCAGCTTCTTAATGAAACAGAGCTCAGTAATTAATTTCCTTTGCAGAGCAGGACAGTGCCTCTGATTCAGCCTCTTCTCTGCCTCCTGAGCTATAAAGCTATGTGCCCCACCGTATTCATGCTAGACAGCAAGGCCAGGTGAAGTCCTCTCTTCAAACAGCCATTCAGCATGATCATAGCTGTCAAAAGTTCAGGCATTTTTAGAGTAACATATTGTGACAAAATTAAATACTGTTCAGCTGAAGTGTCTTTGGTGAGGGAAATTCCACACTTATCTTTTAATAGTATTTTTAGTCTGTGTGCCTCAGAAACTATTTCTCCTATGCACTAGAAGGACTGTAGCATGTACATTTCTGTCAGTATAACCATAAACATATGAAAGGATGACATGCCTCGAATGTGGCATACACAGGTAAAATTAAATTCCAAAGTGATGTCTATAGTAGGCCACATTGAAGAATCTGAATATTGAGTCTGTGATATATAATTCCATGAGAGAATAAATGAACTCATAAATAGGGATATTGTTAACAGCGTGACGTAAAGTAAAACTATAATTACAGTGCATTAGTATTTAATCCTAATATGTACTTCCTGGGGGAAAAAAACAGAACTGCATTGACAGTATATAAAACGCTACATTCATTTTACAGCCATAAGCCACAGAAGAGTTTAAAGCTGTACTTTGCTGCCTTTGTTGTAGATAAAATTTTAAACCATTGTAATTTCCAGTGGGTAAAGTAAGCATGCAAAATAAACACCCTGAAACTATCTAAAGGAACATATCCCTCTCTGTGATGGATGCTAAGTTTGGATTATATTTAATGTTATTTCAAACACAGAAGCTGGAATTTGATACTGTGTGCAGCCTTTTGGCCAGCAGAGCTGCAGGAGTCCAAAATAATGAGACCTAGGTTTATAATTCCAGCATTCCATAATTCAGAGTTTGTTCAGTTGTAAAAATAATTATACCCCAAAATTGTAAGTGTTGTTACTTCCCTGGAAATTAGTAGCTTATTTAGAGCCAAACTTCAAGCAGCAAGTATGTGTTTGGCTTTTCAAGAGTTTTTAAATCATGTTCATAATTCATTTTCAAGTTGTACTTGGGTTACCACAAAGCACAGAAAATGTTACTTGAAAGCCAGGCAAACAGTGGCTTCCTTTGGGTCTGGAGGAAGCAGAAAGCATGCAGAGCTGTGTCTGAGCCACTGTGGTAGAACAGTAGAAAGTATCTGCAGAAGGCATCTGGCATTTCCCTCTCTGACTGAACAGCTTCTGGTGGCTTCAGCTTCTTTCTGTTTAGATGCCAGCAGTTTCTCTGGGAAGCTGGAAATTGGCTGAGCATGGTGTATTCTTTCTTCTTCCTTGTCCCCACACATTTCATAGTTCTCACACTGCTGGTCTGGCAGCGATGGCAGTGGCAGCCGCATCGCAATTCATCCCCTCAGCCTCTCGCCCAGCAGTGGGGCCAGGCTGCTGCTCCGACTTACCGGCTCAGCTGTGTTCACATCTCCTCCTGCCCCCTAGCACCCCACGGAGCATTTCCATGAACTGCCACCTGAATTTGGCCCCATAAATGACATCAATTATCTTTAATCTACAAATGTTGCTAAAACTCTCAAAACGTGTCTGTTGATGGGTCATCTTGGATCAAGAACTGGTTTGGTGTAGGAAAACGCTAAAGGACACTTGTGTGCATGGAAATTTTTACAGGTATCTTTTCTCTGATATTTTGACATAGCTACTGTCCCAAATATTAAAAATATAACTACAGATGGAGTAATGGAAAAAAGGTCTAGTTTGTCTGACTGTTTAAAAAGGATTAATTCAACTTTGAGATGAAGATTTGAGTCAGGTCTTACCTTATCCTTCCAAACACAATGGTTTATTTTTCTAGAGCTTGTTTTTGTCTGGGAATGCACTGAAGTGAAAGTTTTACTTACCAGAGGCTCAGATTAGTTTACAGCTCTGAAGAAAGGAAGCAGTCAGCCTTAACTTCAGTATCTTTAAGATTTAGCTGGAAAAGTTTGTCAGAGGAGCGCAAGAAAATATCTTTGACTAAATCTCTTCTCACCAACTTCTTCCTTCCTGCACAGAAACATGAGCTCTGCTGGCCCCGAAGGAAGGAAAAAGATGAGAGAATGCGACGGCTTGATTGATTCTCTTGTGTATTACATTCAAGGAGCTATTGCAGACCATGAGCCTAATGACAAGGTATTCTTTGAGATGAAAGATCTTTTCCTAGAAAAATTGCTAGGAGAACATGTTTTTTAGAAGCCAGTGTTCAGAAACAGTTGTGATGTAATGGCCAAACTTATTTCCAGGGCTTTTAGAACTGTCACCAAAGATGAAAGTCCTGTAAGAAGCTTTTTGAAGTGGTTTTTTTTTTTAAATCCTGCAATCTAAAAGAATAACATACTTTAGCTTTGGGAAAACATTTTCAGAATCACCAGAAAGAGCGAGAAACTTCTGTTTTGGTTTTTTTTTTAAATGTGAGGAAGTCATAGCTTTTAGACATACTGAAAGACCTAAAGAGTCAGATCTTACCTTTTTTTTTTACTTGTCTCATGAAGCTAGCTAGCTAGAAGCTTAAAAAATTAATCTGGGTACTTTCCTGTATAATTAGTGCTATATACTCCTTAGGAAATGAAGAACCTAAATGTCTTTGGGTGGCAGTGTAATTTAAGAGCTTGCATCATTTAGAATGAGATTGATTTTCCTAAGATCTTTTAGAAATTATACATTCTGCCTAAGCCAGAAGCCAGTTCCTCTCATTCTCTTCCTCCCACCATTGATTGCAGATGAACCCCGAACATTGCTTAGACTAGAGGCTCGCCTTTTAGCCGAGTGAGAAGACCAGCTGTCACTTATGAGAAGGTTAGCCATAGCCTGTGAGGCGCTTCTAGTGTGCCTGCTATAACTTGTGCTGTGTAGTGGTAATCACTGCACATTTATAGCTCTATTCTAGGATTAGTTACTTGAGCTTCTCCACCTCCATGCATTCGGTGCCATTAGCTTCAGGGAGAATCCAGCACATTGCACTTGTGCCAATAGCTCCCTGCTGCATTTTGTCTTAAAACCACTCATTCCTTTTTTACTTTCAAAAAAGGAGGAACTGGTAATAAAGCTATTTGCCACTAGAGTCATCACTCAGAAATTGTAGACCTGACCTAAGCTGTGCCCAGAAAGGCACATCTAATTGAAAAAAGCATTCTACCAGAGAAAAATGCTTCCTGCTTAGGAAAGATACAAAGCTTTCCTTTTGCTGATGCTAGGGCGAGGTGTGTACGTGATCATCTTTACTCTTAAGCTCTTAAACATTCCTTGGCACACTTCTGGACTGTGCCAAATAGCATTCACCCAAAAAATTCCCAGGCACAATTCAGGAATTATAATGTCCCAGGACCATTTCCAACAGTCATGCACCCTGCTCCAAATGAAAGCCCTGTGTGCCAGTTGGCCTCAGTGCTCAGGAACATCCCAGGGCATGTTTAATTTATCAGTGTAAATGCAGTCTTGCGGATCACTGGCACAAAGTCTAGCTCTTCTGTAAGCCATTAGAAGCTCTGCAGTTAGTTGTTGAAGATCCAAAAAATGAAAGCTCTTCCCATGTCTATGCATGTCCCCTCAACACATGCTAAAGCTTTAAAGATTTCTATTCTCTTGTTATTTTAGGCCACAGAGAACTGTGTGTGCATTCTTCACAATCTTTCGTACCAGCTAGAGATAGAGCTCCCTGAGAGCTATGCTCAGAGCATATATATGCAAAGAAGAAATATTTCTAGCAATGATAAAACACCGGGCTGTTTTGGAACACGGAGCAGAAAAGTAAAAGAGGTAAAGCACATATTTAGTTACATCTCGTTTTGTTAATCAGTTGTAGCAACTTCTGGAGAATAAGGCTGTAAAATAATTAACAATCTGTTATTGATGTATCTTGTAGTGTGACGATTAACTTGCCCCAAAATATATTTCCTAACACCCATTATCTTGTTCAGCTGCTGATGGTGAAAATGACATAGCAATTCACTGTTCCATTAGTTGAGGAATACTGCCACTCAGTTTCATGATGGATCTAAGTGGTATCTGTACCATGTATGGCAATTGTGCAAGTGCCCTACCAATGAGTGAGCATTGTGATGGTTTCGCCGGTGAAACCAGCACAAGGTGATTTGCCTCTTCCATGACTTGCTGGCTTTTGGGCTATGTCAAGACCTCTTATTTTCTTGCCATGTGGTACAGATCACAGATATGGCTACTGGGAATTATTGGAGAGAAAACAGGTATCAGGCAAGGGGGAGAGCAAAAGAAAAGGATTAATGACCCTTCCCCATCTATTAATTTTGCTGGAGTGTATTCTGCCTTCTCCATTCCATCCACAGTACAACTCTAGCTGGCCATTTCTGTTTCTTCTTGGCCTCAGCCCCTAGCGTCAGTTGCTGAGGCATGAGAAGCATCTTCCACCATACCTCTCTCCTCTTCTTGGATGCAGTGGCCAGTATAATTAAATATTGAAATTTCACACTTTGTCATTTGAGTTCAGAACTTAATAATCTGCAAATAATCTGGTCATAGAGGGTTACAAAATGGCCAGTTTATCTTGTGATTCATTAAGTCATATAAGGTCACTGTTTCTAAAGGCTTGATCTGTTTACATGTTTAGAAGCAGCAGGACACCCCGCTACCTGAGGAAAAGAGCAATCTCAGAGGTGTTGAATCGCTCTGGCACTCCACGCTGATTAGGATATATCTCTCCTTAATAGCAAAGAGTACCAGAAACTATACCCAGGAAGCATCCCTGGGAGCTCTTCAGAACCTCACAGCTGGCACTGGACCAGTAAGTCAGCTTTTTTCTTTTTCTTGTCATTTAGTTCTTAAAGTGAATGTGTAGAGTTTAGGGCTGGAGCGCAACATGCCCACAGAACTGAGATCAGGTAACCACTGACGAGTTGCTCACACTCGAGTAAAAGCACACACAAAAAAAGTGGTTTTGTGGAACATAATTCGTCCCGTGGGGAGAGGAAGGCTCTGACACAACTGCAGATCACTTTCACGCTGAAGAAACTAATGAACTCTGTCATGTTTTGGCTGAGGAACTGGCCAAAGAGCACGTGGGAGAGAGGGGGTTCAAAACTTCTTTTATATCACCTTCCTCTTCTGTTGCAGCTCATATGTAGCTCTGGATTTAAACTATTTTAAAGGTGCTTAAATTGGTGTAGAGAAGCTGCTGTGGTTGTTTATGAGGCTGTACATTCATGGTAATGACACACTATTGCCACATTCCTTGTAACAGATGCCGTTTGCAGTGGCCCAGACTGTTGTTCAGAAGGCAAATGGCCTTCCAAGTATTCGAACTATGTTGCATGTAAGCCACCCAACAGTAAAGAAGACAGCAGTCTCACTGCTCAGGAACTTGTCTCGCAACACCTCTCTGCAAAGTGATATAGGTGAGCAAAGACTAACATTGTCTCTTGGGCTTTCTTTCTCTGTTTTCTTTACGTTAAGCTTTCCTTCTTTAAATAAAACAGTGCAAAAAAAAGGTGGATTTTTAGGTCAGATACTTGCAGTCATTATACAGGGTTGAAAATAAAGGGTTTTCCTTAAGAAAGACTCTAACCTCAAGTTTTCTCTAAATTGTGTGTTCCTTGTCAGATATTTCCACTGATGTTACTTTCAGTAAATGCATAATGGAAGTAAAATCTACACAGATTTGGAGGGGGAGTTTTTCTTCTGATTAAAATAGGGTAAAGGAAGGTGCCTGCTGAGTTCTGTGCTGCCACAGCTTTGTAATCCTTTGGGAGAAATCATAGAACATCTCCAATTCTTCTGGTGAAAATAATATTTTCTTCTTTTAGACACAAAGCTTTGGAAGCCTGCAGCTCGCACAGTTTTCCCGCATAAGTTTTTTGAGAATGGCAGTTAGAAGATGCTATAGAGAAAATAGTTCAAACTTTTTGGAGGACCTTATTCCTAAAACATTATAATTATTTTCATATCAGAAGCCATTTCTATTCAGAGTATTTTTATTTCAATTTAATGTATACTTGAAATTTTTCCTACTGATAGGATAAAATAAATTCACATAACTTGTTGTCCTTTTCTATGTTCCCATCGGAGGGGGAAGCGGAAATTGCAGGCATATAGCTGGTTCATGGGGCAGATTAACCATCAGAATTCTGCAGAACAGTCTCCTGGGTAGTGTTTAATCCTTAGAGAACATTCCTTATTAATTAAAATATTATAATGAGTTGTTGGGTTGATTTCAAAGGGATGATTCGTATGGTGTCAAAAATTACAAGTGGTGAATCCCCCAGAAAGAGTAGGAATTAACCTCAGAAGAAGAAATTGGGATTTCATCAGGAAAATAATTTATGAAAGAATGTGGGAAAGACAGAATAGCATGAATCTTTGGAGAAATGTGCTTCATCTTGCACATTCACAGTCATTTTCTCGCTTTACCCATGGTAGGAAGAACTGGGATGAACCTGAAGGTGAACCTCTTCCTCATGAAAAGATGTTCTTTTTGGTAGACTGAAAGCATGTGTGAATTCAGGTCAAATTCTCCAAATAATTTTGGCCAAAGGAAAACATTACTGTTTCCTAGATAAAGTATTTATATTTATTAAGCAAAATGAACCTTTCATATGAAATTGAGATTAATTTAATATAAAACATCTCTAAAAGTTAAATTTTTGAAAAACATCAGAAAATTTCCTATTTTACTTGAAAAAAATAACATTTGTTCTGAACAGATGTTTTGAAGACACTGCCAAATTATGCTTTCTGAAAATCACCTTCCTTGATTTACCAATAGAAGAAAAAAATGGGCTGTCATGTCTGACATAATTGCTTTGACTGATACTTAGCATAGCAGGTGGTTCATCTAGTTTTAAAGGTCCTTTTCTAAATTGCATGTGATTTAATCTCAATATGCATGAACCTTGTCACACACCCATCTGGAGGAATGAACAGAACTCATGGAGAGCAAAGCACTCTGTCCAAGTGAAACACTGGTGACGGAGGCAAGAATGGCCCAAAACGCCCTAAGCTATTGCCCAGTGCTCCTTCTTACAGTGGGAGCAGCTGGTTACGACCTATTGCTTTAATTTTCTCTGTCAGCTCTGGTCCACTGGGCACAGATCTTACAGCATACAGTAGGATGCAGTTGCTGTC
>VZTV01066600.1:0-16770 GCA_013400875.1 Anhinga rufa
GAGGGAGCCTAAGATAACTGGACCAGGATGTCTTGCTTTGAGAGACCTAAGTCACGGGGCATGAATAGCTGAAAAAGGGGATTGAGGGGGATGCTGATCCCCCTTTTCTCACCATGTGATAAAAGGCCATGGATTGATTTAGTGGAGCAGGTGGACAATGCCCTGAATGCCAATGTTAACTTAATGTTAGAACTGAAGCCACAGGTAAAACTTACTGATATTGGCCATAGTTGGATGCAACTTCATGTAGCTTAGCTGATTTACTGCCATATACCACACACTTGGATCTGGTGAGAAAAAACTAATATTAGGGTAAGCGATTGAGAGTATTTCCCTTTTTTTTTTGTCATGTTGAAATGTATGCAGTTTGAAACAGAGACTCTGGAGATTCTCAACAAATGATGCTGGAAAGGCACTGTTGACTTGGAAGGTACCACGCTTACAATTAAATATTACTGGGCTATCAAGAGTGATCATAGAAGATTTTTGTTTAAAACACAACTGCAAATCCTTTGGGCAGCAGAGTGAAGGGGATTAGAATGACTGGCGGTTTCTAGAAGACTGACCTGGATAAACTCTGAGCGTTAACTCCAGCTAGCACTGAGAGATACAATTTTGCAGTAGACAGATATTAAATTAAAAATTCTTACTGGCATCAGGAGTAAATTAATGAAGTTGTTTGTAACCAAGACGCAAGTAATTTATTTAATATGAGTCTTTTTGTTCTCTTTGTAGATTCAAGGCTTCAACATTCGAGAAGGACATTTTGCCTATGCAAAAGACTGTGCGTCCTTTTTCTCTCCAGCAATACTTATGGGGCTGGTTATGTCGCTGATTCTGCTGGTGGTTCTTGCCTATGCTCTTCATATGTTGATCCACCTGAAATCTCTTGACAGGAACTATGAATGCAAAGCTTCTCCTGCCTATTTTCCACAGATGAAGGACAATGACATGGGAGATGAGAAAGAGCCACTGAGAAGCAGTGGAAATGAGTCCTATGAACTTAGAAGCCAACAGTTCCGCAAAATCTATATTTAGCAGTACGCATCTCTCTCAGTGAAACAAGTGGTATTTTCTTCTGCTGGCACTGTCGTATGTAGTTTGTGCAGATTTTTCACTAACTGATAAAAGGAAAAGTAGATTACAGACTGATTAGCCAGTTACTGTCTGTTTTTTATTGATAACCAACTCAAAGATGCCTTGGGAAATGACATGAGAGAAAAAAAATCTATTGTGAGTAAGAGATTTCATGTCGTGGGAGTTTATTCTTGTAGTACAAAACCAAAATGCATATCTTTTCATCCAGCTTACCAAGTCTTGAAGAGAGAATCAGTAATGGAGCCTTTGAAATTAAATAAAGATACAAAAAACTGCAAAAAAATAAATCTTTGCTTATTCTTTCAGGAGGGAAGATTTTTCCTGGTTTTGTATTTGCTTCATCATAAACTCCTTTTCCTCCTTTGGAGTCTTCAGAGCCGTATAAGCTGTGTATTATCCGCTACACTGATGAAATAGTGATGGCTCTGGTATAGCAGTATCTTGATACTTTTCTCTGTCTAAGCTGGAGGCTTACTGTGAGGATCTAGTGGGAGAACAGTAGACATCTGGTCAAAGGCTTACCCTTAACTTCCCGGCTCAACTCCATGCCAAAAAGACGGATTATGAGCATTATACCCTGTAATTCTGGGTTAATTTCTTTTCTATCAAATTCCATCAGTCTCCCTTGGGAATTTTACCTGAATGGAGAGAGCCAGTGCTATAATTGAAAATATATGTAAACAAAGTGGTGGAAGCTCCCTAGCAGTGAAAAAGATACTGTGATATAATTTTCACTCCTCCTCCTGAGTGTTTAAGGTACTGTCTTCCCACTCATCCCTCCTTCTGTTAGAGTCAAAGTTTAGGAACTCCAAATTTGCCTGTAATTTGGCCCTGACTTCTAGGAAGGAAGAGCGCAGTAACGTGCTAACTGTAGTGCTTTTAGGACACAAATACAAATACAAAATACAAAACTCAGCATGTTAGAAAATCTGCAACACCACATGTAGTAAACAAATGCTTTTTTATTTTAGGTAATAGCTCTTATTAGTTATTTGTGGTCTTTGTAAACTCTACTGCAGTGCTCTTTGAACACTTTAAGAGGTGTCCAAAGATGTCCTGTTTATTAGCACAGATGACACACACACTAGGTGTGGAGTCCAAAGCAGTTAGTTGATTTAGGAAAGCACTTCAGAGGGAAAAAATCCCCATCTTTGAAGCATAACCAGATGTAAGAGACGAGCTTCTGGAGACTTGGCAAGGCTGCCTGTGGCCAGTTACTGCCAACCTTTTCAGTTTCATAAAGGAAGCAAGCAAAACCATGAAAGTCTGGAAACCTGAATGAGGTTAAAATGAGAAGGTGCAAATAAACCCCACAGTATTCTATGTGGAGTGGCAAAACACTCGCCTGCTTGGTCCCCTCTGCTTTCACACGGCCACGACAGATGTAGGCTGATGACAATGCTAGAAGGAGTTCAGGATGCCTGTGCTAAATAGGTGATGTTCCTCGAAGTCTGGAGAGCAGTGCTGTTGTGCCTGGTGTTTGCTTGCCTGTCAGGCAATAAAAACCTGACGCTAATCAGTGGTAGCCTGACTGTCAAAATTACCGTCACTCACTGATGTAAAATACCCACTCTGCAGAGCTGTGCATGGTGGCTTTGGGCATGGCAGCACTCTCTAAACCTCATGTTCTCTGAGGCACAAGCGTGCTAGTTCCTCCTGCACAGCTCGTTTAACCTGGTTAGCATCTGATGATGCTGTCAGTGTGATTCTTACCTGCATATTTTAAATAGGCAATATTAGCACCATTGCTCTAAGAGGTTCTTATGAGACTGATAAATTGGGAATAAGGGAGCTTCCCTAATCATGTCCCTCACTCCTCATGTCCTAAACCTCCTTCCCTAGTTATTTTCCAGCCCACCTGTGTTCCCTTTGCCTTATCTTGGTTTTGAGGGTGAGGTGATATCTGCTGGCTTTATGCTCGAGAGACTCAGCACTGCAAATCTGAAGCACGTGTCAGTGCAGAATTTTTGGTGCAGAATTAAAAGTGGGTGGGGCCCTTTCAGCAGGGATGCACTTGAACAAGAGAGATTAGTTTATATCCACCATTTGCAAGGCAAATTTCACCAGAAAAAGAGAATGCAGATAAAAATAAAAAAGTTGTCAAGAAAAAGAAAATTCCTTTCCTTTTCTCAGCTTTTTCTAAACCAAGGCATAACTGGTATTACACCCAGGATCTCTTGGCTGGAGGAGTACAGTTAGTAGTTATTTTCTCTCTCCTGGGGCTTTTCATGTTGCAGTCCTGCCTGGCAGTGACAGATGATTCTGCTCTGCCAGGTATGCTCAGTGTCATCACATTTCTACTCAGGTGCCAGCAAGAGTTAGAAAAGATAAATACACTAATTGAGTTAGACAGGAAATACAACATTCAGTCATAGGACTGGAATTGTGAGCCATATATTTGTAAAAAGTTAACGATGCTTTAGTAGAAAAAGCACCAGAAGAAACAATCATCATCATTTCAGTTTATGTCTCCTTGTGCCACATATAAAAGCAAGCACCCATGGCTGAAATAGGCAAAATGTGGATTTTTGCATTCCTGGCCGGCAGGCTGTGTTTTCTGTGAGCCTTATCAAATGCACATTTTTGAACAATAGAGGCATTCCATTGCTCTGGTCCTGAAACAAGAAAATTCAAGTAAAAATTATTTTCTTGCTATAAAAATAAGCTACACTGGCAGTAACAGACTCATTAATAAAATATAAGCTTTTTTTACATGGTCCACTTTCTGCAGAATTTCATTGCTGCATGAGAACACAGCGGCCTTTTCAACATATATATGTTAATTCAAACAAAAGCCTTATAGCATTTCAAATCTGATTCACTATTTCAAATTCAGGGCCCTGTCCACTCCCACTCAAAGCCAAAGGGAAGAGTCTAACTTCCTTTAACAGAAACAGGATAAATTTCACAGACTATGCAGCTCTCAGTGTGCAATGGTAACACTGACTTGAACAAATAAATAAATAAATTTGTTTCTCATACATTTCACCTGCTGTAGTTAAAATTTTATATAATTGCCCCTCACCCCAATATTAGGCAACTTCACATCTGCAGAAAACTAGGTTTTTAGGCAGTACATTAAGTACTTTTGTTTGAACTAAAGTGGTGGACTGTTGGCATAGTATTAGTTATGAATGCACGAGGAATAATCAAAGCCAAGGTCACTGTGAAGAGAGGGAGAAAAAACACGAGTCTGCTAGCTGGTAAGTAACACTGAATTCCAGCAAGCCAGGAGAGATAGATTTACTTCTTTCCTTCAAGTTTTTAAAGTGGTGGTATTTCCCTCCCCTCCTTTAAACATTGATTCTTGCTGTAGCAGCACTGGTATTTCTGGCAGAATTTTATTTTTTTTTTTAATTGAGGAATTTCAAAAAGCTGCATGCACCCTTCATTTCCAGGAACTGTCCCCAGGAGCACAGAAAGAAGGCCTGTTTGTGAAAATGGTAGCCTAGTACAAAGGGAAAAAATAGGCCATTTCAATCCTGGAAAGCTGTATCTGACCATGAGTGACAAAGAACCATATCCTTAGCTGCTGTGGCTTCTTACTTACATGCGCAGAAGATAGAGTTGGTGGAAGAACAATTCCCATGGGAGAATCTTTACTCAGCATCATCCTAAGAAGATCTTCCAATACCCAATGCCAGGGCTTTGGGCTAGCATTCAGGTTACTGGTACTGGTACTGTTACTGCATTACATCTTCTCTTAGTAACTCGGGTAGTAGCAAATCAGTCTTCAGTTCTCTCCATGACTTCCACAGCTCAGCTTACCGTCTGATGTTTCCAGTTTTCAGGATGGGTCTGTGTAACATTACTTGAATACCTCTTAAGGTTTTCTCCATTTCCAGTAAGCCTTGTGGCACGGCATTATAACTGATATATGGTAGACCTTAAATCTGATTGAATGGCTCCTAGCTCACACCTTAATTTGTTTCCTGTAACATTAGACACCACATTTGATGTTACAGAACAAAGGTCCAAAACTACCTTCAGAGCTGCGCAAACCCTGTTAACAGCCAGCCATTTAGTATGAATCATATTCATTGTAAGAAACTTTTAATGAAAATTCAAAATTTGCCCCAGCTGAAGCAGCACATCAAGACCTGTGACTTGCATGTGGCCACACTGGTTGGGATGCCAGTGCTGGGTTGAGTTGAGATGCCATGCTGTGTGGTCTTATAAGCTTGGTGTGCTTGCAGTAATAGAATCAAGAGAAGTGAACACACTGAACAGCCAATCTGGGATTCATCATCAAGTCAGCAGGCACACTATCCGAGAGGACTCTGTTCCTGCCCGTGACCAGTGCTGCTCTCTGTCTGTCTGTCTGTCTGTCTGTGCAGGTAAAGCTTCATCATGGAATTCTAGAATTAACAGTTCTAAAATTAACACAATGCATTTTATTAAGAAAGAATTTGCATCGCCTAAAAGAGAATGAACAAAGTAACCTGCCTAGGGGATCTTAACAGTACTTTACAGTAACAGTATATGCTGCAAATAATTCCAATAAATGCGATTTTCTCTGTGTGTAGCATTTCCACAGGTAATCTTGATGTATTTGCAGCTGCTTCTAAACAGGAAAGCAGCAGCAGAGAGGCAGAACAGCTGTGCCAGTAATCAGCTTTTTGAGAAAGACGGCTGTCAACACAGGTTCAGACTCTGCTGAAAACCCTATTTTTCATGACAGTTGGTTCTTGGCCTCCACGGGAACTTACAACAAAAGCTAAGAAATAATGTTCCTGTAGTAAAGTTTTAGATATGGGCTTAACCTCAGAGGAACACTCTGTTAATATCAAGCCATTCATGAGATAAGAAACCAGAAGAAAGTGCTAAACCTTGTGTGTAGGTTTTTGCACTTTTTTTTTCCCTTCAAGCTGATAGCTTATCATTTGTCAGAAAATGTGATTTGTTCCTTCTGAGTCAGTGGTGGAAATTTGCTAGTGACTCATGTTGTTTTTGAAGCCTAACAAAAAGATTAAATTCCTGCAAATTTTGAAACAGCATTCCTGAACATTTTGCATCTGCCTAATTCTGAATGCTATTTCTGGGTAAGTTTTCTAATTTTGGTACATCTGCATGTTATTGAAAATAATTTCTTAGCCTGTGTGTAGGTAAGTACTGCTGCTTGGGAACATAAAGGAATATTGATTTAGGATGGAAACTCACATTGATTTCTGCATACAGCTCTTTTCTTTACTCATTTACCTGCTCTATAACTATCTCCACTTACATATGACAGAGCATTCTTCATCTTAATACCATGACTAGATGATCTATTTTCTGAACTAATTTATCAGTGTTCATAATCAAAATGTGTTGTTCCATTTATTTTGTTAAATCCTGCAGTATGAGGCAGAGACAGATTTTTCCAGCTTGCACTCAAAGAGCACCCTGGGAGCTATAAGCCCCGTCGTTCCTCTGGCTGGGAGAAAGAGAGACAACCTGGCTGTGAGCAAGCACCATCCGCCCACCTCAGGCGTCCCCAGCAATGCAGCGCTCCAGGGGTCTGCTGCCTCCGGCTCCGCTCTCCATCTCTGATGACTGAGCTGATGGGCAATGAAACTGCCTCTGGAGACTGCTCTGAGGCAAACTCCTGCACTTCCAGCACCTAGACATTAATTTTTAAAAGTAAGTTTTCCAAATAAAGGACTTTTTTTTCAATGCATCCTAGTGAGCTTTTGCATGTACAGAGCATTTTATTAACACCAGCTACTTGATCATTGCAACCTTTCACCTTCCGCTCTCTTAGGCTACTGAGTTGCCTCTCAGATGTCCAGGAGCCAAGCAAGTGCCCAGAGAGGCAGCAGGGTTAGCTGCAGGTCTCCAGAGGCAGTCTGAAGAGCCCATCTATGTTGGCTGAATGCTTTCCTCTCTTCTACATCCCTGCCAGTACCATCACATGATTAAGCATCCTCTTCAGAGAAACAGTTTTTCTGCCATGCCTACATTTCTGCAGTGGAAGGCATTTTTTATCTTGTCTTCTCTGAAAAAAAAAAACAAAACAAGAGCAAGATTTTCAGTTGTGGACGTGATTTCTCACTGTTTTCTTCCAGCTAAAGCTGGTCTTCCCAGTGAAAAGGACACAGAAAAGTGCCCACAGTGAAAAGCGCCCAGCTCCACCTTAGCAGGAGTAGCACCACCACAAATGCTTTTATTTAAAAAGCATCTTCAGGAGCACAACGCTTCAGAGACATTCAATCCCCAATAGGTGCGGCAGGGGCAGCTTTCTCTGTCTTACGTGCAAGCAGCACAATGTGGCTGGGTTTTTATTGGGCTCTGAAGGGGTGCTCTGAGTGTCTGTAATGTGGTTTGGAGGTGATCGTGGTTCCCAGGAAGTGGTGTGGTGTGATGGGCCATGAGAGGACAGTGGGATTGGGAGGAGGGGTGGGGACCTGGGGTAGGATGAGGGAATGTGGGGAGATCAGTGAGTGCATTAGCCATTTCTGCCGCTTTGCTAGTGCTTGCCCCTTGGTTTTGCAGAGCAGGGCAGGCTGTCTACTTGCTCTGAACAACACCTCTCCACAGTCTGAAACTCACCAAGCCTTTATTCTTGAAGTTGCAGTGTTTTTTCTTATCAACAATGAGCAGGTTTTTCACTCCCAGCTGCATTTTTCTGTCACAAAACATTAATGAAGGCACTTCAATAAACTGAAAAGCTTTGTTCCAGTTAACATCAAAAATGTGAAGTCTAAGAGAAGGGGACAGTTTTAGGCTCACTCCTTGAAAATCCCACGTTCAACCAGTCTGAAACCACGGCCTGTGAGATGAGGTGCGGAGTTGTTACAAATCCTGCCCTTAATCAGTGAGCTGTGGAGAAGAGGTTCGTAGCTGTAAGTGTTAGCACTAAACAAAAATAGCTGTGGTCCAGTGCCCACATCTCTGCCGGCAAAAGGATGTCTTTGTGAAATACGGGAACAATATGCTGTCCTTGTTGTATTTCACCTTACAGAGAAATATTCCTCCAACAGTATGGCTGCTTTTCAGAGTAAAGAAACAGTGATATTAAAGAAGACAGACATTCAGACCCAAGGGAGAGCAGACAGAAGAGAATAAAAAGTGGAAATGGTGGAGAACCCGAATTCAAAAACACTGTGCAAATGCCCTCCAACCTAGACATCCATTGCTCTGCAGTTATCTCTAAAAATGCCTTGTGCTGGTTAGGTTTGTCCTGCAGAAGATGGTATATCCATGGAGAAATCATTTTAGGTCTTTCTTTCATTTTTGGATATTGGTGGAAATCCTTAAATCTATTCCTGAAGAAGAATACCCTCAGTATTAATGTTCTTCCATTTCAAATGTGCTTCTGTTTCATTTGGCTTGAGGTGACTTGGCTCCGTGCACAATACAAGAAAGAATTTTAAATCCAGCTGTTCTTCTCATGGATCCCTTTTGTTATTGTGGCTATTGCCTGTAGTGCCAGCTGGGATTTTTTAAGGCTTGAAATGGTTTATATAAACACTTACAGTAAAACCAATGCTCTGCCAAAATCATTCGAGACCTTTGTCCCCAGGATATGCCATGCAGCCTCTTAAACTTTGCAAGAACTCCACAGTAAAAATTAAAAAGATACAGAATTACATGTATAATCTTGTTGTGGCATTGGGAAGATTAATGGACCACCATCATAGGGGAAGTGATAGTGTAAACCTCTCCAAAGGCAGATTCTTTGTGTAATTAAAGTGATCAGTTCTCTTGAAAATCTGCTTAGTGAATTACATAAAACCCTTGTAGGAATTTGCATCCAGCTCTGGAGCCCCCAGCACAGACAGGACATGGACCTGCTGGAGCGGGTCCAGAGGAGGCCACGGAGGTGATCAGGGGCTGGAGCACCTCTGCTGTGGAGACAGGCTGAGAGAGCTGGGGATGTTCAGCCTGGAGAAGAGAAGGCTGCGGGGAGACCTTATTGCGGCCTTCCAGTGCTTAAAGGGGGGACTATAGAAGAGATGGGGATGATCTCTTTGGCCTGTTGTGACAGGACAAGGGGTAACGGTTTTAAACTAAAGGACGGTAGGTTTAGACTGGATTTAAGGAAGATATTTTTTACAGTGAGGGTGGTGAGACCCTGGCCCAGGTTGCCCAGAGAGGTGGTCGATGCCCATCCCTGGAGACATTCCAGGTCAGGCCGGACAGGGCTCTGAGCAACCTGCTCTAGTTGGGGATGTCCCTGCTCACTGCAGGGGACTCTGAAGGTCCCTTCCAACCCAAACCATCCTGTGATTCTGTGATTTGTGTGGAAGCAGCTGCAGCATCATACTCCAGTAGTGTCTGAATGCACATTTGGCTATGTTTCCTTGGCTAACTGCTAAAAATAATTTTTTTTAGGTGACGTTACCACGCCCTTGGTTGCTGTTTTGCAGGGCGGCGGCTGGGAGCCGTGCCGCGCCGCCCCGGCGCCCGGAGCAGGACAGCCCCTTGGTGCCCACTCCGGCCACTGCAGCGCCCTGTCGGGGCAATCACCCGTGTTTTCCTTCCTGGATAATCAGTGCACGCTGTATGACCACAGTCACCCTGTCAGAAGGCCTTAGTCGTTTTTATTTGTTGTCGTGTTACGGAAAAATATATGACCTGTGGCTAAACGGCTTAGTTTTCCAGCTACCGCCGATGTCTGTCCAGACGCATGAACTGTGCCTGAACAAGATTTTTAGAAAGACAAAAAGGCACATACAGGAATGAGCTGTTGACGCCAGCCTGGGTCTTGCAAGCCATTCCAGGTGGATGGAATTGGTTATGTCTATAAGCCCCACTGAAATCAGAAGGTTACAGGTCCAGGACACTACAAACCGCTTAAGCAAACAGATAACATCAAGCCAGAGACTACTGCTACGCCATCAGCTTCAGTAGTACCTGATTTCAGTGGGAACCCTCACTTTACATGCAAGGTGTGTGGGATCTGGGCTTCAAGCTGGGATCTCACTCATTTTTCTTCTCTACTTCCAAACTCAAAAGTGAGTTAGTGGTTGCATGTATTAATAAATGTTTTGTGGCCCATTAGGAAGCCTAATGTCCAAATTGTTCTGAATTACTAAACTGTCATTGCTTCCAAGACACACTACAAAGAGCGTCTGGGAGTTTCAAAGGAAACACAGGTAATGTTTCTGAGCCGAGTTATGGGAATGAAAACCCTCATGTGCTGCTGCTGGAGATGTGCTGGACACTAGGCCTGCTGTGCAGCGTCATGAGGCAGGAGAGCACCTACAGCGCTGAAAGACAGACACCAGTACACCACCAAGACCAGTCTCTCTCCAAGAGCTCCTCTAGAGGGAGTGTTGGACCTTAGCTCCAACCTAATGGTGCCAATCTCATCGCCTAATACTGTGTGCCCCACCTCCCAGATCTCCCAGCAGGAGACCTGAGACCCATGAAAGGCTCCTGCCATGTGGGACCAGGTACCACCTCCACTAACAGGGAGGCAAATGGTAGGGGCTCCGTGTGGAGACCCAAATGAGTTTTTTTATCATGATGTGAGCCAGGACAAGCAAAGTGCCATTGCCATGGTGCAGCAAGGGCTGCTCCCTAAGGGTCAGGGAGATGTCCCATAGCCCCTGAGCATGACAAGCAGGGACTGAGGGCCCATGCTGGGCTAAAGAGTGGCCCTGGGAAATGGGCAGGAGTGGGGGACGCTGGTCAGGGACATGAAAGCCTGTTAGTGTCCACGAGGGCTCTGACAGCTCTCTCTTGATCTCATGCTGTTTTCTGAAGAGTTCACTTTCCTTATCCCTGAAGGAAGCAACATCTTCTATTCCCCATCCTTAATAAACACACAGAAAGATTGGGGCTAACCAATTCCTGAGTGTGATTAGCCCTTTTTGATCTCCCTAAGATTCTTATGATCCAGGGGAACCTTTACTGCCTCATTTAAATATTAGGGATTTAAAAGTTTTCTTTAGGTCATACATTTTATCAGACATCCCTGAATTTCCAACAAATTAAATAAAAATTCATCACTGAATTGCTAGACTAGCCCTAACTTTGTAGGAGCTGCTTTGTACGAGCAATTATAGAACAACATGAAATTAATTCTAGTAGGTGAAGCTATTGACCCTCTACATCCAATGACCTGTAAGAGTGGCCTCCCACTCTTGTATTAAAATCCTACAAACAAAACAGCTTCATTAGGTCAATTAGTTTGCATACATATGTTAACAAAAAGACTTCACTGTGGGGGAGGAAAAATTCAGCTGAAAAATCAATCCCAAATTCAAGGGATTCAAGGGAATCAAGGGAATGATTCCAAATTCATGTTAATTTATGGACTGCTTCTCTGACATCAGTTTATCTAAACTTCATCTAGAATTATTTTTCTGTTCTTAGCTAGGGGCATTATTTGTTCTTCTTAACCAATGTGCCATACACCATGTATTACCAGCAGAGCTTATATAAACTCCCAGGATTGAGACTTATAAAACATCTCAGATTACAAATAAACAGGATAATTCCAAAAGATTTAATGTACTCAGGGCTATGACCATTGCAAATCAGCAGCACCCCACTCCAGGCAGCCTGTGGCATATCCTGGTGCTTTCAAAACCCTCTCAGTCATGAAGCCCACCCTTGTGCTCTGTGGCTGTGCAAGGCACTGAGACATGTTGTTGCTAGTGCAATATTTATACAGTGCACTGTGAAGAATAATAATAGAAACACCTTAGCCACTACAGCCACAGTGACCTTCTAGACTTAAAATTTCTTCTCAATAACCTGAGAAAATGCCTCTTGTGGAACCACTGATCTGTGGAGCCAAGGATTATGCAAACCCCCAGCTGCTGTCTGATGCCTACCTGGGAGGGTGTGATGCTAATGAATGTCATGCAATGCTGGTTAAAGACAATTCTGTTGTCTCCTTGACTGGTACGTGGAAAACAAGAATAATATTTGATCATTAGCAAACCTATTTCAGCTTGGCTGGTCTTCAGGAAAGCTGAGATTCAAGTACTAAAGCAATGAATAATGATATTGCTGAAGTTGCAGTGTTACTACTCTCCTGTCTGGTTATGGTTATATGAAGAAGCAGAGAAAAATAGGTGCACTGGACAAGAACAAATTCCACTAGGACTTAGGCTGGATATATTCCTTACATAAGTATAGAGTGCTATGTTCTTCTATGGTAAAATCTGGGGAAAATTTGTAAAATCAGTTTCATATTGTAGCAATCTTGGCACTGCAAAGTGCCAATATCTCCCTCTACTTTTCTTGTAATCAGTTTGATCACTGAGGGAGCCCAATTATCACTTCAAACAGATGTTGTCCAGTCAAAAATTTCTGGCGCTTCTCCCCCAGTGTTGTGCTTAATATATATATTTTTTTTAATGTCTCAACATAATCCAGTCAAAGCTTATTTTCTATCACATATTAAAATCCTGATTCCTCAAAGGGTAGGTACGTAGAAATTTTGTGTATGTTTCACAGAACAGCAGCAGTCATAAAAAAGTTCAGTTAGGTGCTAATTTTGTCTTCCAAGTCATGTATTCTGATACATTTTCTGTTTAATATCTGTTAATAAATAGACCTCAGCAGAAAGATAGCTTGACTGGGGCCAGTGAATAATCATGACAAAACTGCGACAAATGATATTTAAAATTAACAGGTATGATTTCACTTCCTTATTCTGAAGGAAGATTATTATTTACACATTTGTTATATCCAAATACTGTAAAACATTATATAATATGAAAAGGACCCTAAACTTTCAAAAATAATGTGGTTTGCTTTTTTTTTTTTTTCTTTCAGGCAGTTTACTTCATACTAATGGGTATTTGTCAACAATGCCAGAGGCTTCATCATGTCACTTGGGTGAAGGTGGTGGTTGTAGGTAGACAGCCATCTTTCTGTGGAGGACAGATGTACCTCTAGTAACTCCTCACAGGTGGTTTTAAATACGAAGATCATCTCCATAGGCTTGCCTGGATGAAGTCTGAAAATGTGAGATTTAATATACCTGTGGCACTTCCACTGGTGGGCCTGTTGCCTCTTGAGCTGGCAGGAGACACTTCTTTCCTCCAAAAGGTACCTGATTTCAATACCTTTTCCACAATCTCTGCCTGAAGCCACTCTTGCTTGCAGCATGATACTGGGAAGGTAACCCCATCAGGAAAAAAGATAATATCAGTAGCTTTCACCTACGCACTCAGATGCTTACACTCTTTTATGTGAAACAAGGGAAGAGCAAGACCTGGCTGAATATCTCCTGTGCTCTTCCACAAGCTTAATGATTTTTATCTCTTTTTATCTTTTTAGCAGTTACAGGGAGACTGGATTCCTTTGTCAGGTTGTTTTTTGTTGTGTCTTCAGTCTTGTAAAAACCTGCTCAGCTGTTTTCCTTTCATCTGAGGATAACAGGACTGATCAAGTCTGAGAGTATGCTGAAATATATGCAGTAGCTTTTTAGTATCAACTACTCTTCAAAGGATTGTAGAACCAAACCATAGCAGTAAGCTTTTAATGATTTCTTTAAACCAGGTAATTTTCCTGCAAAGCCTATTTTCTTCTTTCAGACTAGGAAATAAATAAATAATGGTAAACCTCTCCATATTTATTATGATTAACAACTCTTTTTACATTGTCTGTCCTAGGCCTCTGTGTTGTTTTTCTACTGCACAAAAATGCATGCAAGATTCATGTTTCAGCAAAAGTCATCAGATGCCCCAAAATGCAGGTTTTCTGCTGTCTAGCTTGGAGGTGTGTTGTGAAGTAACTGCCTTCTCCTCAGAGAAAACTGCTCTATAAGGAGGTGCTGAGACAGGGTTGAAAACTTATAGAAAATTTCTGTAAAACAACAAGAAATCTGCCAGACTTTCCTTAACCCCAAGGTCTTTATTACGAACATAGTGTCTTTGTTTCTCCTTATCACCCTGGTCCTTATCACTGAGGACTTTAATGTGGACATGTTGTCTTTGTGTCTTCAGGTTCAGATTTCAGATTCAATACTCCATGAAGATTTGTTGATGAGGAAATAACTTGAACATCATTAACTGTGGACTCAGCCTTGCGGCCATGAACAATTTCCCATTGTCTTTTATGGGAACAGGATGACACATACAAAAACAAGCATGTGGTGCAAAGATCCCACATCCATGTAAACAATCAGAAAGGCCTTAACAGTAATTGGAGCCTGAAAAAAAGCAGAGACACTTGCCATAAGATGGTATACAAGAGTACATTTTCTAGGCTGTTCTTCAGGTTTTCCAGAAGATATCCATTCCTTGAGTAGAAGATGCTTCTGGTAAAATATTAAATTCTCTGCCCACCTTTGCATTTTCTTCGTAACATTGCTCTGCAATTTTTTAAAAGCTGGTGAAGCTGCTGCTGATATCAGCATTGGAAATTCAGACACACAATCATTTTACCTGAAGACTGACTTTTTTTAAAAAAAATTTTTAGGACATTTTCACTTTGTTTTTTCTTAACTCTGAATGTAGAAACTTTTAAAGAGACAGACAAGGGCTCTTTGCCACAGAAACAAAACAATATCTCTCTTCTGACTAATCAAATCAGAGACAGGGCAGGAACTGACCCTGGCTCTAATCTGTGTGAGAAGTGGGATCAGTTGTGGATATTTATCTATTTGTATTCCTCTGGAGTCCTCCAGAGGTGCCATGTAGAATGAGGTCCCCATTGTGCTGTACATTGCAGCAACACCAAGTAAAAGTTGGTACATGTTGGTTAGAAGGTCAGTTACTTTCTATAGTCTATGAGTCTTTTGTCCCTGTCCAGAAGTGTTTATATTGACTAATTTGTCCCCCTCTGTGTCCAAATGAATGTCTTCAGGCAACATTTACTCATTGTCTTTCTTTGTCCCATGTTCCAGAGAAGAAAACCTACCCAGAGTGCTAAAACTGCCTGCCACCCACCCTCCTCTGGGGCAGGATTAGAACCAGCTGGTGTGGCTTGTGGGATGGACCAGGGAGGAGAAGTGGACAAGGCAACTGGGAGCTGCAGTGCTTCAAGATGTGTTATGGTTAACCTCCAAAAGCTGATCTGAAAGCTGCCCTGCCCTGGTAGGAGCCACCAAATAAGGGGTGAACACCTCCCCTAGCCCAAGGGGGTTGAAATACATCTCTTTGTGAACACAGAGGAGTTTTGTCTGCCTGTTGTAAACAAAACACTTGAGAACATCCCCCATCAGCCTCTGCTTGTGTGCTGAAACAAGACCTCCGGTAAGAAAGTAAGCAGCTTTTAAGTATTTCAACAGGAGATGGAGTTATTTCTGGTCTAAGCTTTTCAGTCCAGCACACTAAAAAAAAAATAAATAATCCTGAAGACGTCTGAGCTGTAAAGTGTTTTGAGCCTCTCTTGTAGCTGCAGTGTTTATACACCGTCATTGTGGCTTCTCAAAGTCAACAGGATAAAAGTTTGTTTTCATGTATCAGCCTTGTCTGTTTCTATCTGAGAGGTGCCCATGCTTATCAAATGCCACAATAGCTTTTAACAAGTGCCCAAAGGCACTCTGTATAGGAATGTCAGTTTTATTCTGAAAAACTGCATAGGATCCCAGGTTTTTATGCACCTTTCTTTTTATCAGGTGGACAGCTGGACTGTGTGCATTGAAAAAAGAAAACACCACTGTGAGTTGGGGATACACACAGGAAGATGGCAAGCTCCTGCTCTGTATAATTGAGGTAGGACTCTATCTGGCACCCTGCTATCATTTTCCAGGTCCCTTGAGTCACCAGCTGGGAGACAGGGGAGAAATTAATTCAGGAGAGAAGCAAAAATAATTGTGAGTTTGAAGACCCCTTCATTGCCTGCCCAGGCAAAACCTGCTGCCACTCTTGGTCCAAGGCTTTTATTCTGCCACAGCAACTGTATGACTGCCCTTGTTGGATCTGCTTTTAGGAAAAACCCAAGCAAAGCATGTATTGCCTTATAAAGAGGCTTTAGTTGACTCTGCATAACATTTCGGTCTGTTGAGTCAGATTCTCATCTGACATATAATAATTTTTAGATGCTGTATGTGCTGCTTTGCCTTATTTATTCTTAGCACTTCTGGCCACATACTCATTTAAAATATAGGAATCTAACTGAAATACTGGAAAAGCCAGTGGGGATCTCTCCAGGGATTTAAGGCTTTGGAGTTGGCACGAGTGGGTCAGACCAGTGGTCTATTTTTCCCCCTCCATCAGGGTTGGATAATAAAGGGGTCTGGGATTAGATGAAACCCGGGGTAACCCCAGCAGTCTGTGCTGTATGGTACATCCAAGGGAAGTCCTGCCCGACCTCCCGTGGAGGCACAGCCAGTGCCCTCCGGCAGGAAGAGGAGCCTCTTGCTCCGTGTTTGCTGGGGAGCTTCATTCTCCTCTCTGCCCATCTCACTCTCTGTCTTTACTTGTTCAGCTTGGTTTCTTGCAATATGATCTTCCCTTCCTGGCTGTCAGTCAAGAAGATTGGCATCTGCCTTGTGCAGAACAGCTGCCTTAATTAGCCCCAGGAGCATCCTGCTTGTGGTCTTTTTCCCTTTTCTGTCTCCTGCCATGCAGATGGCTGGTGAGAGCCTTCCTTCTGTTGATTTTTGCGTGTGCCCTTGTCATATGATTCCTACTTGACCTTTTCCATTGCTGCTCACCAGTGACACTCGAGTAACCCAAAGCCCACCCCTTGGTGGACCACCTTACAGGACAATGAGGAATGTTCTCCCATCTGCCTCCTGCTCTCTTCTCCCTCCCTTTTTTCCTCCCAAATTTTTTG
>VZTV01066600.1:16795-30422 GCA_013400875.1 Anhinga rufa
AGCCTGAGTGTTGCTGCTGTCTGCCCTCCTGTAGATTCATTCCTTGGGGTCTGCACTTCTCCTCTTCGTTCCTTGTGGTTCTCAGATGTGATTTCCCATGGTCCCTTACAGAGACAATGCAAAGCAGAGGAGAAATCACAAGCCTCAGGCGTTCTTCCTTTCAGAAGAGGGTCAGGTCAAGGCTGGCTGTGATGAGCATTGCCAGTCTGATGAAGGCAATCCATTTAATGAGGGGATGCAGATGCTTGGGGAGAAGGCAGCTCTTCTACAATCCCAACTTGATACAATTAAAGATGTGGAAAATCTTTTTCCTCCTCATACCCTGAAAACCTTGTGGCAGATGACTGCATCTTACTGGAGAAGAGATTAAAGGAGGCTATTGTATGAGAGAAAAGGTCCAGAGTACGGCAATGAAAATTACCCAGTGCCTGGGGAGGAGAAACCACATGAGGAGAACTTTAAAAAGACCAGACATGGAAAGGCGAACAGGAGGAGGAAATATGACAGTGTGATGTATTTTATCGGAAGATATAAAGTCAGCCAAACAAGGGATATTTTCTCAAATAACCCCCTTGATCTAAGGACGTGGAGTCACTTTGCAGCATATAAGGGCAACATCTTTTAGCCAAGTCAGTTGAATTTATTTGTGTCCTGCATATGTGTGGTTCACAATGACACAAGGAAATCCAGGATTGTAGAGAAATACGACTGCTCTGCCAGGCCTTGCGTGCAGAAAGTGAGATTCACATAGCTGGCTCTGGTTTTGCACATCCTCATGGATGGATCCATGCTGAGCACATGTGCTGCACAGGGCTACAGTCCTCTCCTCCCTTTCCCCAGATGTGAGCTGGCTGTCTGGCACATGGGATGATGGAGCAAGAGAGGGGCTCTGCTACTCTGCAGATGGAAATATACCATCTGGAAGAGCCCTGTTGCTCCCCTGCCTCTGCCTGCATCCCCTCCTCTGTCATGCAGTGTCCTCCTCTCAATGTTGGGGGAGTATGTGCTTGAGAAGCTGGAGTATATCATCCACCTATAGTAGGTTGGAGGAGAAAAGTCAACACTGCTCTCTGTTGATGCTCCATAGCATCGTATTTGTGTGCGTATGCTTGTGTATGTGTAGATCTATTATAATTCTTTTAGACACAACGCAGTGTTTTATGATTTCCTTTATGCTGGGAGGTGTGGAACCTCCCTTGAATTGTAGGCTGCCATTAAGTTTAAAAGCAGCAATGCCAAACAGAGAAATGTAATGGCTGAAAGAAACTGCTTGAGTTTCTAAGGCTGTATGTAGGTGTGGGGTACTGCTCTGTAAAAGGCAGATGCTATTATTTGAAGAGACGTGATTAAAAATATCTGGAGACAGGTACAGTTTTCATAAAGGTAAGAACTGGATTTTCCCAGATCAGTGTCTGATGCACATCTTTACTTCATTCTTAATGTTAGCAGTGTGACTACAGTTTTAAGAGGTTAATTTTCCTTATATGTTTTAGTAGCTTTCTCCACTGTAATGAGCCAATGCATCTGCCTTGTAGTGAAAGCTGTGGACATCACTGTGTCACTCGTGTGTGAGCTCATCAAAAGTCTTTGCATGAGGAAGTGTCATGGAAGAAGGGCAGGGCTGATGACACAGCATTTGATTTCCTTCCATCTGACACTGGAGCTCCCATTCTGCTTACCAGGGTTTTTTTCTACAACCGCAAAAATCTGAATTAGGTCCTGCGTCAGAATCCAAGAGGCTTTCCAGTGCCTGAAAAACAAGGATCTCCATGGTGGAAGCTCTCTCTGGCAGATGGCAGCTACCCAAATTATGATCCATACAGGCAGATGGCTGGGAAATAACTGGCTACAAAGATCTTGAAGCTTGGGTTGAAACTGTCCAAAACATCAGCTCAAGGACTGGCCTGTCAAAACCAAGCACACTTACAAAACTCGTATTTGCTTTCTTTGCATTTTAACAGATTCCTTCAGGTAGCTCTGGTCACATTAGCTTCTTCTACTAGCAGCCTGGAAACCCAGAAGCTTTCAAATCAAAGTCAAAATGTCAATGGCAGAGTGTTCCCTGCAGCTGTGTGGGCTGTGTTTGACATGGGTTTATGTCTCCTCTGGCACAAAGCAGATGCCAGAGCATAGTTCCTCTTCCCTGAATTGCCTCTGACTTCGGGTCCAGATTGTCAAACGCTGACCTTGCCAGGGAAAGTCAGAGCTGCTCCTTCCATGTCCAAGTCCCTGGATATATTGAGTTCTGTCCTGTGCCTGCACTGCTGATCAGGACTTGCCAAGGTGTAGACAAGCAACATCTCTTCTTGGAGGGCTACAGCTGCCTGGGGAGGCTTTCAGAGGACCTGGGATGGAGCCAGAAAGCAAAGACCAGAGTCAGGGAAGTTCAACACGGTCCCTGGCTGGAGTCTAAGTTATCAGTGCAAGGAGGGTTTGCCAGCACTGCCTATTGCAGTGAAGCACAAAGAGGAGAAGCACAAAGTCCCATTGCCACATCAGTGCGCTCTCCCTAGTCTTGCTCTTCTTTCAGAGCACTGTTGGGATGTGGGATTTGGGTTAGCAGCAGAGACCAACCAGGCCAGGCTGCAAAGGTGAGCGGCAACCAGAGAGAAAGAGCAGAGAAAAAGTTTGCTGGTGAGAAGGCGAAGGGAGTGCAGACCTGGAAACTGTAAAGGGCTGATTCCTGCTTTCCAGCCAGGGCTGTGAGGCTTGGCAGGAAAAAGAAATGGCTTGAGCAGTTGCCTTACAGACTGGCGAGTTATGCTTGCAAACCTGCAGTCCTGCACCTTTTTCCTTTTGTTAACTGATGTGCATCCACATGGAAACACATGCTACCTAACCACTCAGCCCGTCTGAAGGGCCACATCCCCTGACATCTGCAGCTTCTGTGAGAGCCGAGAAACCTTAGGATCTGCAGAATCACATTCCTACAGGGGGAAACACGAGAAAGTCATTATTTGTTAACAGAGTTTGATTCACAGACTGCTCTGAAAACAATCCCTTATGGGATTCAATTACCAGCAGTTTTACAACATATCAAAGGAAGCATCTGTAAACCCAGAAAATGACTTACAGATTATGACACCCGTCTTTAAGTTCCAGAGCTGCTAAATAGTTCAGAAGTCCTCAGTTCTGAAATATGGAGCTGGGCTGGATTATATTGTGTCAATTACACATTGCTGCATGGTGGAAGTCGTAGACAGTCAGCTGTCTTACATGGCAAATCAGGTGAGACCACAGGAGGGCAGAGCCTGAGAAGCATAAACCCAAATAATATTTCCAAAGAGTGATTAGAAAGTTCCCAGGAGATGTTGCTGCATTTTCCATCTTAGTATAGTTTGAAGATGGCTCCACTGCTTCATGTCTGTATTTAACACAATCCACTGAGACGGTTTTGCAGTATGTAACATTTTCTGAATATAGCCATAAATTGTGTGTCTGATTTCACTCCTACTGAGGTCAGTGGGAGATATGCAGTATGTTTAGCATGAGATGGATTACCCTGGCCTCATTAGTGTAATTTTCTTTTACAGCTGTGGACCAGCCTTGCTCTTGCTGTCGCAGGAAAGTAAAAATCAAGATGTGTTGCATCAGGGTGATTGGCCATACCTTGCATAAATTTCCCTCTCCTGTGTCTTTAGTTTATTCCCTTATGACTTTTGCAGGAGCCCATGGAAGACTGAGGAGAAAAGAGTTGCTTAAGGTTTCCCTGACTGACTGCCTACCCTTGCTGCCCCACCACTCTTTCTTCCAGCTTTGCAGAGTGAAGCTGATCCCTGGATTTAGCAGATGTCTTCCCCAGGGAATTTACACAGCCACAGGTAGCCGCTGTGAGCATTAATCACATCAACCCTTGTGAAAAATTTTTCTTTGTTAATTCGAGGATGATTACTCTTTTCCTGTTAGAATGAATTTCCCAAGCCGCTTGCCTCTTCTTAGAAGCTGTGCTCCATCTCACATACTTTGCAGATTGGCAAGTGCTCTAAAGATGAAGGAACGTCTGAATCCATGCATCTCCAGTCGTGTGTCACCAGTGGCTGAGGTCTCGCAATGATTGAATCTCCTGTTTAGGGAATTCCAAAGCATTTATTTATCTGACAGAATATCTGTATCACAGGGGCAGCATGGAGTCCTGGTGCTGTCGCTGTTGCTGCATTCTTACGTTTGTGCAGTCTTCACATCAAACAGCTGAGAAGTTGCATGCCATTTCTAGATCAAAGCAACTAAACTTAAAAAAGTGTATATACTTTTGACAAACTGGAGTACCTATCAGAACAGCCTACTTGTAATTAAAATATTGCAGCTGCAGTACTAGAAGAACGGAAACACTGAAAAGCAATAAAATCTTTCCACTGACTTTGATGGGCTTAGCATCAAGAATCTATGGAGAAAAAGCAGAGTGCACCTCTAGGAGTTTAACACAGGGTTCCCAACAAAATTGTCCTCTGCCTGAGTGGTACCAGGAGTGCAAAAATTAGGGAATCCACTCCTTCACCTTCTTAATCAAAATGCCTCATGTAACAAAGTCAGGCCCTGAAAATGAATTGCTGTGAGGTGTATCTCCTCTGTTAGTCTTTGCTGCTGTATAAGGTTTTGGGCAGGATATAGATGAGGTGCAGAGTGGCCTGATAGTGAGGTCTGAGATTAATTGTCTGTCTGTGAAATCTGTCTGCTGCAGTCCTCTGAGTGTTTTACTGAGAACTGCAGCCTTTGATTTTTGGTGTAGTCTGACTTACTCCAAAGGCAGCTGTAAATCTTCCACCAAAGAAGACCTCTTTTTTAAAGTATTCCAGAATGAATTTATCAGTATTGGGTGATGGCTGGATGTATTAATGATCACTGTTTTAAAAATTAGAGAAATTAGGGCTACAAAAACACAGTCTTGGTCTTTGTTGTGGAAGAAGCACTACCAAGGAGCAAAGGAAGATTGAATTATGGAAGTCTCAAGCAGAATAAATACACAAGAGATGGGACCAGGCAAGATGCTCCCTAAGGTGTTGAGGTCATCAGTAGGCATCACTGAGAGACTGTGTCATTTTTGAAAGGCCTTGGTGATTATGGGAAGCTACTGATGCCTGGAGAAAGGAAATTGTCACACCCATCTTCAAAAAGGACAAGAGGAATGCTGCAGAAAACAGCAGGGTGGTTGGTCTCCCATCAGTCCCTTGTAAGACTGTGGGGCAAGTCCTCTTGGAAAAGCCATATCCAGGCACAAGAAGGAAAATAAGATGCTTGGGAAAAGCCAGCAGGTGTTCCTCAAGGAAAAAAATCCTGCCTGATCAACCTAGTTGTCTTCTATGATGACTGGTCCTGCATATGAGGGGAGAGCAGTGAATGTCGAGTGCCCTCATCTTCTATAGTGTCCTTGTGACAAATTGTGGAGATACGGGTTGGGTGGGTGGAGTACAAAGTCAGTTAAGCCTGGTTTCACTGTCTCAAAGTGTAACAGACTGTGATGTGAAGGTTAGTTGGCAGCCTGCGATGCCCTGCACCTGACAGGGGGCAGCCCCATACAATACTATAGGGCTCAGTGTTGACAGAGTAGGAGACATCTTTGCAAAAAGTGTATCAGGGGGTCACGGTGGACAGCAAGCTGAACATGATTCAGTACCACACCCTTCTGGCCATGAAGGCTAACCATTTGCTGGGCTGCATTATCAAGTTGGGGGTCAGTGAGACAAGGAAAGAAATGATTCCCCTCTGTTTGGAATTCATGTGGCTCCATCTATGTCCAGTTTTGGTGACCCCACTATGTGAAAGACAGTGATAATGTCAAACAAGTCCAGCACAGGGCCACAGAGATGATTAGGGTGTACAACAGAAGGCCAAGGAAATGGGTTTTGTTCAGCCTGCAGAAGCAAAGGTTAAGGGTGGGGAGGAAATCTACTTGCTGTCTTCAACTACCTACCTGATGGTTGTAGGGACTCTTCTGAGGTGCATGGTGAATGGATGAGTGATGGTGGACACAAGTTGTAGCAAAGGAAATTCCAGCAGGCTATAAAAAAAGAGGTTTTTATAGTGGGGGTCATTAAGCTTTGGAACAGGTTGCCCAGATAGTCTGGGGTTTCTTCAGCTCTGGAGTCATTTGAAACTGAGCTGGAAAAGGCCCTGAGGAACTTCACCCCACTTTGAAGCAGGCCCTGTTTTCAGCAAGAGGTCAGACTAGATGAGCTTCAGAGGTCCCTTACAACCTAAGTTATTCTGATTCTGTGATGCTAAAAAGTGATTTTTTTTTTTTTTTCTAATCTTCTGGAACTTCTTCAGCTCTTTCCTACACATGACTCAGCACTGTCCTGCTCCCTTTACAGACTGTTTCTTCTAGTCAGACTTGTTTGTGCAATATAAAATCTCATCATGTGATTGCTGTACCACCTTTTCCATCAGCTGTGCTATCCACCAGCCTTATTTTAAAGGAAGCTCTCAGTTCAGGGAAAGCTCTGAAACTGTTTGATTCACCTCTGCTGAAATCAGGTCTGATGTCCATAGCCAAATGCTGCAGAGCGGGGATGTGACTGTCTTCTTTTGAGATTATGGCTCCAGTGTAATGTTTGAGGAAAGAAGAAACATTTCATTCATTTCATTCCCACTTGCAATAGCCCATCCTCCACATACCTCATACAACATCATCTGGGGTACCTTATTGCTTGCCACAGTGTTCTTATAAAACAGGAGAGCAATTGGATCAGAGGTACAGTAAATTCAGGCTGGGTACATTTTTCTTTTTACCACTTACAGCATAATTATAGTTACTACAATGAGCTAAATAATTTTTTGTTACTATTATGTTATATTATACAGAGGCGTATGGGGCAAAAACTTCAGGTGATGGGAAAGACACGTTCCCTATGGGTTGGTGGGTTTTTGTGTCCAGTTATAACCTACGGACAGATAAGATGTCAGAACAGTTTTTGTCAGGAGGATAAAGACCAAACGTGGTGTCCAGCTGTTTGCTCAGGCTCTGGCATGCACACGTGTTGTGGTGCTGTGTGTGTCTGGAGGTGAGCACGGGCCCTGGTAGGAGGGCTGCTCCATCAGCACAGGGCTGTGCTTTGGACATCTCGTGTGCCCTCCTGCAGGGCTTGTGCTCGGCAGTGGCACGGGGAGCCTCACAGCCGCTCCACCACACAGGATAGGCAGCTGGGGAGGTGGTTTTCCCTTTGCTTCTTTGCTTGCAGGAGCAACAGCTTAATTTGCCGTTATTTCTCTTTCTGGCTCCCTCTTAGGTACAAATCAATGAGCAGTTTCTTAAGGTGTGGCTAATTGATAGCTCACTGCTCCTAGAAATAGGCAGTCTGATGCCTGTGTCACCTCTAACTCCTCCTTTACTCCTAGCATAGTTTCAGTTGGCTTTGGTGCTTGCTGATCTCAGGGTAAACTTAGAGATCAGAAAACTGACCTAGCAGAGTTTCTGGTTACTCTATGTACTTTTCCTGAATCTAAATTACCAGTGTTAGGGCTCCAGTATGCACTTGTTTGCATGGGCTTGGTAAAACCGAAGTAACTACATTTCTGAAGGCCTCTGAATGCAAGCTTTTTTGCTTCAAGAACACATTTAACTTTCAGTTATTTGAATTTTTACCTAGATAACTTAACCTTAATCTAAATAAATCTGGTTTAATTAACAATATGCAGGGGCTGTATTTAAAAATGTTATTTAAAAATATGTTAAAAACCACATTTGTTTAAATGTAACAGCAGGGAGGTGAATAGACTTGGCTGCAGATGTAGTGATGTGAGTTCAACCCTTGTGCTCAAGGCTATTTCCAGTTAATCTAACTTCCCCTGTGCCACAAGCTGCAGTGGCTTTTATGCTTTTCATACGGGAGCATAATGGCCAGCTAGATTGAAGTAGATCTTTGCCCTTTGAGAAAGCTTCTGTGTGTGGGCCAGGTCAAACAGAAGGGTGGCATAACCAGTTTTTTTAAACAATTTCAAGGCATAAGAAGCTGAATGTTCTTCAATTAGAGAAAAATCCCAACAGCTGCACAAGCAGGTGATCTTAAACTACAAATACTCAGATAATGCATGTTAGTGTTTTTTTTTTCTTTTCCAAGACTACATACATAATTTCAGTTAGAAATAATGAGGGGTGCAAGCTTATTTCCATAGGATATTGATAGATGGGAAGCAGATGCTCTTTTCTGCATGATAGGACTTCCCTTGTATCCCACGCAGTGCAGTCTGATCCAGCTTTACTGGATGGACCTATAACACCTGGATTCAGGGGATGTTTAATTAGAAACTATAGGAATATTGAATAGGGATAGGGGTGCATTTGGCACTAGGGCAATCACTACCAGTTTTCTGTCTGTTTCCAGAAACTATAGGACACGTGACTTCAGTAAACTAAGAAGCTTGTTTAAAATATGTTCCAGCTGTTGTGTGATTAAACCCCTATGACTGTAAGATTGTCCTTTGCTTCCACTTTTGCAAATGGAATTATTACTAGAGTGCCAGTGGGACATGTGATGTGCTTAATACAAGAACCAGGACTGCCATTCCCCACTTATACCCCCACGTTTCTGAAAAAAAGCAGTAGGAACCCCTCCCAGGATATTCATGTTGCTTTCTCCTTTTCAAAACAGGCCTCCTTTGCAGAATACAGGTTTTTCACAATCTCTATGCTGAAAAGCTGGGTCAGTAGTCCCTGTACTATGGCCAGTTGTTTAGTGTTGGGGTTTGTATTGTCTATTGGAGATCCATAGAGCCGGTTAGTCAACTGGTACTATCTTCCCACTATTACACAGAGGCTTGGTCTTCATTGTAGGGTATTCTGAAGGCTGGAAGTAGCTGTTAGTGGAAAGAAGGAACTAACATTACCTTGTATGTTCTGATCTACAAAAAGATGTAGTCAGTGGGGAAAAATGATTTTGATTTTCTGATGCTAAAGGCCAGTCTTTCAGTGTGACAGCATTTCTGCATACAGATTATTGCTGTATGCCTGGAGGTACTATGGGAAAAAGGGTAGTCAAGACAGGGAGGCTTATGCAAGGGAGGATGAAGGATGGGGATGCAAGAAGGGAGTAGACTATAGACAACATTGTCTGCTTTGTTTGGAAAAGTGTAAATAAGAAACTGATGAAACGAAGTTTAATTCTATTAATTCCTTACCATATCTATAAACCAAATTATTCAAGGACTGTCATAGAATCACAGAATGGTAGGGGTTGGAAGGCACCTCGAAAGATCATCTTGTCCAACCCCACTGTGTGAGCAGGCACACCTAGAGATATTTTTGACATTAGGGCCAGCTCCAGAAATAGGCAAATAAACAACTGCCTTCAGAAACAAACTGCTAGCTTGGTAGAAGATAGCAAAATGGTTATAGATCTGTAATGTCTCATTTGCCCATGCCAGAACATAAAAAGACATCAGCGGCTGCTGAGACGGGGGTTGGTGTGGCTGCCTAGGGAAGAAGGTTTGGCTCCCTGCAGTGGAAATTGCTGTCTGAATGTCTGGGCGAGCGGACACTCTCCAGCAGTGGAACATGGGCTGCAGGTGGTGATGGTGATATGCATGACCTGGATAGGAGGGGATAGTAAACAGAAACCCTTTTCTTAAGAAACAAACCTATATTTAGGAAATGTGCCAGCGGGTGAGGGAAGAAACAGTGTGTTTGCCAGATCAAGGAAAATCTCATGTGAGCTAGAAAGTTGGGACAGTGTGCAGGCTCAGTAGACTACACAGGGCTCAAGTAAATATCTTGTAAAATATGTCTATGACGAGCTTATCTCCTCAGGTCTAATATATTCTGTCTTAGAGTAGATGTGTCAGATTGGTAGCAGACCAGTGCCAGTGAAAGGCTTGGGGATAGCAGACATCAGATCTTCCTGCAAGGAAGCACTGAAGGTGCCACCACACGCTGGCTTACTGTCAAGAAGATCTGAATTTCCCCTTTGAAGTCTGTGAACATATCCCAGAATAAGAGGACTGATCTTGAGAGGGATAAGAGATGAGCTGATATCCTGCTGTATGGGGTTCATTGTGGCCTCCAGGGACAGGGCAGGAGTATTGCAGGGTGGTTTCCAAACCAGGAAGATCACTCAATGCACAACTGAGTCACAGCAGGACTTCAGCTAAGTAAGTGTCAGAAGGGACTCAAAAATACAGGGAACAGCTTTATGGAGCTATATTATCCTCTTCGTGTCACCCTTTGTGTCTCTCTGGTTTATTGTGTGTAATGGAAGGCCACTGGGATCAGCTCATGGGACTTCTGATGATCTCTAGGACTTTCCTCAATTAACTCTGTCTTTAAATAGAGCAAGTCTTGTTAAACAGCCTCCATTTCTTGATTTGCAAATCACCAGTGATAGAAAATGTGTTGTAGTATGTGGTAAATAATTTTGATCTTTTTCTACTTTGAACTGTTTTGCATCCCCATCCAACTCCTGGTTGCTTGTGGCAACTATGCCTGCTCAGCTGAAAAACACTATGGTAAATGTTCTCTGTGGAGATGAATATGCTAAAGAGATGAATCTTGCCAAGCCTTTCTCTCTTAATCATAATTTTCCTCTTCTTCAGTCAGTGTCAAGGCTCTTTACAGTAATGCCAATCTTCTCTACACTATCAATATCCTCTTTTACCTGCTGATACTGGAAACAGACAGAAAACTGGTAGTGGTTGCCCTAGTGCCAAATGCAGAAGCAATTAGCACCCCTATCCCTATTCAATATTCCCTGTGTACACACCCAAAACTCCCATTAGTACTCTGGTTATGTTTAACATTAGCAGATCATGATGCAGAGATTATCTGTCCTTGAATCTTTCTTCTTTACTATTTTTCCAGTCTTGCTGTCATCTGCTGAGTTCAACACTAAAAGTTTTTTGTATTTTCCCTGGATCATTCATGGAATGTTATGTAGTACAGGGACAATAACCAATGTCCGTAACTGCGGTAAAAGCACATCTACTTGTTTTGGTTCTCTGTTTATAATTACCCTTAGAAATCTGCTATTTGATGTATGCCATGTCTGGGTTACTTTAATTCTAGGGTCTTTTAAATTAAGGTGTTTTGTGGTATCAAGTGAAATGTCTTCTAAAAGAGTATTATGACATCAGTTGCATTATTGGACTGACTGACATTTTGGATAAATACTTGAAAATTAAAATTTTCTGCTGACCTAAAGATTTTGTGAATTTATGATTAATTCAACAAAGAGTTTAGGTTCAGGCAAATTTTAAAAAGCCAAAAGAAATAATTAAGATTTTTTTTTGTACTGGGACATTTAAAATTCATGTCAAAACAACACTCTGGTACCAAAATGTGATTTAAAAGTGGTTAAGTACTTCTTAGATCATAAAGGAACTTGCTGTATTGTATTCAATGAGATATGATGCGAAATCATTTTTTTTTTTTTACTTTGGTAAAAAGAATACTGTCTCATACACTTTTGCCTGGCAGAATTTTTTTATCAGCCTTCACAGTTTTATATGGGGTGTAAGACTGATGAATGATACTGTGGGAACTTAGAAAACTATGATAAAATGTTGTCCCATATTAACTAGCAGGCAAAAACATCAGGACTTAAGCTGGAAGAGTCCTGAATAAATGAAATATAACAAAATAATATAACATGGTTAATAAGAGTCAACAGTAACAAAAAGATAGAGGATATGACAGATTACCTTGTGAAGCTCAAACCATTATTACAGTCTGCTCTGCCATATAATCATTGTGATTCATTTGTCAAGTATCAGTTTAAAACTTCCTAATTTCTGCCCTTCATTGCCTCTGTTGGAGGGAATCTTGCTGCTCTGATGTGTAAACCATCAGATTTGAAGTCCAATAGTATTCATAGGTAGTTTATACACTTTTGTTACTGTGCCAGTACTGTCATTTAGATTGATAGCCATTCTCCTTCCTGAGCTTTACCCACTGGTGTATTTTTAGAGATCAGTCACACTCCCTCTTGATGCTGACTTTGATATGCTAAGCAAGCCTTTCACATATCCTCTGTAACAGCGGCTGCTTCCTCCCCGATCATCCCAGCAATCCAGCCCTCTATCTGTTCCAGTTTCAGCTCATCTTTGAACACAGATGGCAGAACTGTATGGGCTACTCCAGATGAGGTTTCATCCCTGTTTAATAAAATAACATTAATGGCTTACCTGTCTCCTGGATACCACACCTCATGTGCCAGAAGACTGCATTCGACTTTTTCACATCATTTTGATGATAAAGTGGGTCTGATGTACTAATCAATGCAACAGACATACACACTAAAGCAAGTGACTCCGAACCTATGTTTGCTGTGTTCTAGCCAGGCATCAGCGCTCCGATTTTACAGTTTTATTAAAATTGTCGGTGTGGAATGTGCAATTTCATGTGGCAATTCTTCTGGTATTCTAGGATGGAATTATTTGGTCTCTCCTAAATGCAACACATTATAAACATGGACTTTGCTGGTTGCTGATGCAGGAGCATGGTGGAAGGCATGCCATCAGCCTAATGGGTAGCATCTGGGTTGATAAATGATCACTAATGAGACCTATGAGCTGAAAGTGACTGCTGGGGAAGTGTAGTTCAATCCTATGGGAGGTGGAGAAATTTTTCACATGCCTGGGACTGGCTGTGACTGTCTGACAAAATCAGGTGTTTAAGAAGGGCTTGCAGTTTCAAGCACTGGTAGCTGTAAGGCACTCATAGGTAGTGGTCTGAAGAGGTGGAGAACTTGAATAGAGAAAATCTCTTGAGTTTTAAACCAAAGGTGCTGGCCAAAGCTCTCATCTCTAGCAAAGGGTAAAAGCTTACAAGGAAAGTGTTGATATCTGCTTGGATGAATCAACCCTTCAAAAAGAAATAAAGGGGAAGCAGAGGTTAATAAGGAATTCAAAAGGGTCAGAATTATTTGAAGTCAAAATGAAGGGATCATGGCAGTATTGATTAGAACAGAGTAGTGTTAGATTTGGCAGTAATAAGGCACCTCCACTTTAACTATAGAAACCAAAAGAGAGAAGAAAATGAATGGGACCAGTCTAAGGGTAGAATTTTATGCGATGGGTTTAAGGATTAACTAGATGCAGCCCCAGATTAAGTGATTTTATCTCAGAGCACAAACAAGATGAAAAAACACAGCACACTAGCAAGAGGAGGCAGATAAGGATGACGGTATGAGAGTAGATTACCACATCTGACTGGCACACAGTTTGTGCTGAAATCTGAAATCCAAGAGGGATTCATAGTAACACTGGAAAGACTGTTGCTCTAATCTTATTTTTCTCTAAAATAATTATTTTCCCTCATTCCTTTTTGTCCCTAATTAACAAAATACAAGTCTTAAATTTTCCTTTCTGTAGTGAGAGAGAAAATCATGCCTTCATCATTCAGTGCAATATGGATGGGGTTTTCAGAAGGTCTTGTAGTTATTCTAGTTGTCCCCCACTGAAGTCTATGATGAAATGCCTGCAGATTTCAAAAGCAGCAAAATCAGACCACTGCTGATCAGTTTGGACAGTCCTATAAGTGAATAAACATGAGGATGTAATTTAATTTTAATGCAGGTAAAGGTCTTTTGCTGAACATGAAGGGAGGTTCTATAGTAGAAGAGATTGCTTCTGCATCTATTCACTTCATAATCTGTGGGGTAGACACCAATTACTCTGCTACTGTGATTATATTTGCAGCATT
>VZTV01066604.1:0-23211 GCA_013400875.1 Anhinga rufa
AGCCCCACCAACTCATGAGCAAGTCAAAGTCAAGTTCCTGCAGTGATATTTAAATGGTTAAAATGTGCATATAAACCCAGAAATACTGAAAAATACAAGTTCAGCCTGATTTTGAACAATATTAAACAGGACCCCAATTATTGCCATTGAAATGTCTAGAGCACCAGCATAAATGCAACTTTGGCTGTGGGAGGTGATATAATGTCTTTGTAAGGCTTCATTGTTCTAGAGCAGCCTTGGAGGAACATATTGCAGGGCTGAAACTTTGAAAAGATGCAGGTAACCTTCCTATACCAGCATACAAGTCACCAAGAAGTATGAGGTCTCTTTCCTGACAGCGTTTAAGCTGCAAGGGTAGCTGCATTAATTCCATCCTAAAATGTCTGCTCATAAGTACAGACAATTCTATTTTGCCATCATGGGTCCTCATTCCCCACTTTCACTTCTGCTAAGTCCATCCAATGCCAGTTTAGCAATAACTTAACCAAGTTATAACATTTCTCAAAAGCAAGGAAGAACACCAAGTCATCCCAAGCTCTTCTGAGGGGCTGTTTTGACAAGTGCAAGTGATTATATGACATACAGAAGAATTTAAAGCAAAGGGTTCAAATCTACACTCAGAGTAACTTTAGATCAGGAGGGATTCCAGCATATACAGTGACTTTATTGTAGATTAATACAGTTTGAACACAGTTTTCATCTGACCCACCACCAGTTTGATTGAAGATACCACACTTACATAGCCATGGAGTTAGATCCATCTGATTCACCACTGTAAAAATTTACAATGTAGACATCTACAACTGTGTTGGATTTGTAAATTTTACTGTTTATAGAGGAGAAATAGGTTCTTCTGCAGTGTGAATCCTCCCATCCTAAAGTATGCACATAAAATAGATTAGACAAGCCTTGCAAGTGCATCTATTTCTCTCTACGACCATGGGAGTCAAGGCTGACTACATCAGACATAGTTGTCTACATTACTTACCTCTAAAATCAGATGTGAGGTACCCCATCCTGGTATCCATGGAACACCTCTGGGACATTCACTGCATCCATTCAAAAACTTGACAACTCTGTCAATGGAGAATTAGGAAGGTGGATTTGCATAATGGTTTTGTTTTGCATGTCTGCTTGGAGAGCAGACTGCTTCAGGTTTTTTCCTGCCCGTGCGATGGGCAACCAGCATTATCTGTGTGCCATGGCAAAACACACTGTCCCAGCTTACTGCCAGTTGCAGAACGTGTGAATGAAATATTTTCAGATTTCAGAGAAAGTACAGTAAAAATTTCAAAGAGCAAAGATTCGGCACAGTTCTCATTTTATCCCAGTTGACTCTCTCCTCCTGAGGCTCAGGTAAGTTGTCAGCCTTCAAGTGGGATGAGATCCATTTAAAGACTGTGACATTGCAGGTGTCAGAAAAATCACAGATTCTACTTGAAACCAACATTTTTAATTACATTTGGCATTCCCATGCATATTGCTGTCATTTCTCTACCACTGATGGCAATAGGCTAGGGAATGCCCAACATAATTAAAACCTTTCATTTCTAATATATTCCGTGACTTTTATGTACCTTCAAACCTTAGGACTCCTGTACTGAGCAAAGTAGAGTGGGAACTATAGGAGTCTGACACCTCAAACACCACATACAAAGTAAGATCCTGCCCCAGGTGCTGCCAAAAAGTGAGTGCAAAAACAAAGCATCAGGAAGCAGCTGACTCTATTCTCCCACCCTTCTATGGAGCCTGAGTCCTCTTCTAGTAGTAGCTGCTTAATTGATCACATCTACTTTTGAAACCAGGACTGGAAGAGAGGTAATGGGATTGATGCTGCTCTCTACATTCTTCAGAATAGCACTGTGGTTAGGACACTCACCTAGGAAGTGGAAAATGCATTTTAGGCTCTCTTCTGCACAGGTTTCAAACCTCCCCAGAAGACAAACACTACAGTAGGGTAAAGTTGCTGTTCACCCTTCCTGCCAAAGCAGAGTCAGTATAAAACGAAGGCAGCAAGAGTCATGGGATCAGAAGTTGAGCAAATGCGGAAGATGCCAGCCCTGTGACCTTGTGATTAGGGCACTCATTTAGGACAGGGTAGGAGGAATGAGTGGTCCTGATCCCTCCTCCCAGAAGAAGTTGCGCGGACAATCAGGTGAAAAACTGTCATGATCCAGAGTGCAGAGCATTGAATTTTCATCCTCCTTTTTGAATTACCTCACCCAGAAGAGAGAAAATCAGCAGCAAAGGTTTTCAAAGCTCTCCTAGATTAGCTTCAGTAAAACCTCTTCCAAACAATTACTGAAGCATTTGGTTCCTCCACCATCTTAAAACAACATACTGACAATATTTTACAATACATTTGTCTCTGAGAGAAGCTTCAAATCCTGAGGATATATATTGCAATTTGGTGTCAGACGCTAACTCTTCCTGTTCCACAGGACACCTAAAGGAGAATTCACTTATGGCTGCTGAAAGTGAGTGGCACCATAAGCACTATATCTGATCCCTCCCTGAAGTAATTTATCAGAGAGATGATCTGCAAGGTCAAATGGCACTATGGTATCACTCACAAGTTCTTCTTACAATGAATTAGGGAAAAGGACAAACTGGAATGACAGTGAAACACATGGCTACTGTCCCAGAATGTGACCTTCCTGCAGCAAAATTTTAGAGTGGCCTTAACTTCAACATCCAGTCCAGACCAATAGTACAACCGCACATTTTGCTTGTAGCATTTCTAAGAGAGTGAGTCAAAGAACATATGATATCACACATCCGTCCTGTAAGGGAAACTTGCTGCTTAGTACAAAGAACTGTGCTAATGATCAATCAAGGCATTTGAGAACATTTAGCTATTAGATGGTCAGGCATTTCTGTAGTTTCTCTTAAATCAGTATGTCAAACAAATCTAAATAGTACTGGTGTATATGTACTTGTAATGAATGTAAAAATTCCCTGCATGCCCCTGATCTGTGAGCCTGGGGACATCACATTTTCTATTTCCTCTTCACTCTATTTTTCAAATTAATTACAATGGTTCTGCCACCACTGGACAATGAGTACATAATCAGAGGAGTAATTTGTCTCAACTGTGCGTACCACCAAAACAAATAGTACTAGTCTCGCTGTTGACTGAGCTTTACTCTTTCAATGGAGTTTCCACAACAGCAGTCCAGGACTAGCCTGAAACTTTACAAATCAGTGATCTAGAGAATTAAGCAACTGAAGAAAAATTCTGAACCAACTTTGTATCCTGTCATAAAAGACTAAAGACAAAAAAATAATGTCTGACTTTCAGTCGTATATTTGTAACAGCAAGACATTGATTGGTTCAATGTGGTCTGCAAATTTATGTGTCACAAAAAAAAAGACAACCAGTCATCTGGCAGGACATTGAACAAAGTCACAAAGGACTAATGCAGAATAGTTTATCAGACAGTGTTTTGTGCATTACACTAAGCCTTTTAAAATCTTATAAACCATCAAGATAAAACTGTATCCAAACTAAACAATTATTGACATTTTTAAGTTCATGGAGTACAAATCTCTCCAGCACATATAAAACCAAGCAGTTTGGTGTAACAAATGCTGTCAGGTGTCTGCTGTCCAAATAATATAATGGTTCACGTGCTATAACTTACAAGCGAAATGAACAAATTTGTTCCACAATGCTCTAGAAAGATATATTTAATATATGTAAGTGATTCTCAGTGACCACAGGTCTATATCCACAAAACTAGACAAATACTCCTAGTCTTTTTTTTCATCTGCTTTGGGGGAGAGGTCTCATCAAGCACTAAGAGATCTCATCAGAAGATATTTCTTCACTGGTGCTGTACTGGGCTGCTTTAACCTCTTAAAGTAAAAGCTCTCCATTACTAATGGAGAACAGTAAGTAGTGGCATTTGTCATCTAAATGTCATATTTGATTGGCTTTTATTTTAGCAGACAAACCCTTCTGCAAAACAAAGTGGGGTTCTTTCCATACTGCCTTTACAACAGCAGACTCTGGAATCCTCAGTCAGGAAGCTGAAGATGTTGAGTGGCCACTAACTCCTGAACTAGCTGGTGCAATCCAGAAGCCTCTGCCCAGGATGGAAATATGACTATGCACAGTTCTGAAGGTAGTAGGCAATAGTATATACCAATCTAAGATTCAGCTGAAGAAAATCAAACACAGGTATTCAATTCCTCACACAGATGTACCCTAGGCTCAGAAAGCAGAAAGCTTCTAAAGCGTTGAAAGTATATTGGGGTAGTACAGAAAATGCTGATCCAGTATCTAGCATTAATTCAGTAGCCTCAGGCTGGTTTCCTGATGTAGAAGAAACATTAGCAATACACGGTATTGCATCTCCAAGGTATTTCAGACAGCTTCTGTCCACATTCACAACATTAACATCTGGCAGAACAATTTCATTTTTTTGTTAGACTGAGAGCTATGATACACCTTCATGAAATATCCAGCCTTTCTACATGCTTGCATCCCATGTTTTCTACAGAATTTATAGTGAAATGTGTAGTTTACTGGGTAGGTTCACAGCAGCAAGATGAGCTTGCTTTGTGTATTTTGAAACTTCATAGTTTTTCTTAGGATTTGCTTTCTGTCACATTTTTTGTTTATGTGATGTGAACAGTGTCTGAAATCCTCTGTCTTAATGCTTTTATGTCTGCCATCACCAACTCCATTTGGCTAGTAAAGGATTTAGCTTTCTGTAGTGTCAGGTCTGATGCAAGCAGTAACTGTTCTCTGATAAGAAATGCAATTATTTCCAATAACAGAAATTCCAATAATAGAATAACTCTCATAAACAACAATCAGGTGCCTTAAAGAAAGTTCTGTAGACTCTTCCTTTTCTTTTCTCCCTGGAATGAAATTTATAGTGTTTAGTTATAATAGTCATTTTAAGAACCAAAAAACTTCTTCAGTGATGTGAGGCCTGTAACATATTCATCTTTGAAAAGGAGTGTAAAGTATATGCTGATCTCTTCCACCAAAATGGTGCATAAACAACACACCTCACACACTGCAGAGCTTTTTGACATTCATATTGAATTTTTGTTTTGAAAGACTTTCATCCAAAGTTGAAAAATAATTGAAGGCTTACCCAGGCTTTGCAGAGGAAGCATAGGTAAATTCAGGGATGAGCAAGCCGTCCTTGTTGGTAATTCACTGTACAAGAACAAAAAAGCAAACCAAGTTTATTAGATCATTAAACAACACAAAGTCAACGCCTGAGCAGTGGCAGGACAAAAGGCAGGACAGCCCTTGCATCTCCATGGTAGCCCTGGCTCCTTCCTCACTCCCTCCGTGTGGCCAATTCCTTTTCCATCAACTGATACATGGACAATTTCACCATGTGCAGCAACACTTGCCCTCCTTTCTTCAGTGTAACCTTTCTCATCTCTTAAATCCACTGCAGAGGTCATCACATCTTCTTGCTTTACATGTGGGATGTTCAAAGCACCTTGTGCAGCCAGTGCCATACAACAAGTGGGATATGCCCCAGATCTTGTTTTCCTTTAAGACTTAAATGCCACTGTTGCATGAAGATTCAAACACTTGAAACTTGCATTGTCAAACTGTTTTCTAATTTGTAACGCACATGAAGCACCCACAGCAGAAGGTTCATTGTAGAGTTATGTAGTCCCCTTTTCCCTTCTTTTTGTAACAGGGAAGACATCAGATGCCTTAGGTCAGATTCAGTGCCCTGAATGTAGGACCTGACCACCATTAGAGATGTGTTTTGGTGTGGCATCTCACTTCCCATTGCCGTTCCAGGAGGACATGAGGGCTGTCTGAGGTAAAAGCCCCCTGCAGATGTCTTGGAAATGAAAGGCATCTTAAGCGCCTATAAAGAAACAGGTTTAAGCAGCTGAATGCAGCTTCTCACTTAGGAGTCAATTTGAGGCTGACATCTAAATCACAGTTTGGAAGGCGAGTGAGATAACATGGGTAGGACACCTGCTAAAACTAATACCATGGCTATTATACTGGCAAACTCTTCCCCTCTCCCATTTAAGGACTGGAACCTTACAACATTAAGGAAATAAGGAGGTATTGTCACCTCCATTTTGTAAAGAATGAGGCTGAAGCATGCAGGATTAAGAGCTGGCCTTTGATTTTTTGCTGGAGCAGTAGGCACTTAGTGTTTCTGAAAGACAAGTGCCAATGACAGGGTCCACAGAAGGCACTCTGGTCTCTAGTCTCAGGCAATTTTCCAAAATTTTAGGACTCTAAACATAACCCACAAAGTCCATGCCCAACCACTTGGTCGTCTAGCAGCTGTGGATATCCTGAATCTTTGCCTGATAATTACCAGTAAAATTGCTTACTTCATTTCTATGCAGTAATGCTGTTCTTTGGACTGCTTAGGAATCCATGTCTTTTTGAAGCTTGCTGTTAAGCCCTAATCTTTTAAGTGTATTTAAGTAGTCAAACCCCTTATTGCACTGGGTGCCCATGGCGAGGCGCTGGCAGCTGCAGGGCGGCCTCTGTGAGGAGAGGCCAGGGCTGCCCCATGATGGACATCGCCAGTTCCAGCCAGCTCCAACCCACCTGCTCCAGGGCACAGCTGAGCCCCACAGCCACTATGGTGGTGGGGCCTCGGGGAAAACAGACTTAAGAAAGGGCAAAAATGTCTGGCAGAGAGAGGAGGAGGGAATAAAAAGGAGTGAGAAACAGCCCTGCAGACACCCAGGTCAGAGAGACACAGGTTGGAAAAGTTAATGAAGGACTGCGTCCCATGGGAGGGACCCCACACTGGAGCAGGGGAACAGCATGAGGAGGAAGGAGCAGCAGAGAGGAGCTGTTATGAACTGGCCGCAACCCCCATTCCCCATCTCCCTGTGCTGCCCACGGCAGGAGAAGGTGGAAGAGTTGGGAATGAAGGAGTGAAGTTGAGCCTGGGAAGAAGGGGGAGGGGAAGAATGTGTTTTAGGTTTTGTCTTTTTCTCACCATCCTACTCTGTTATTAATTAGCAATAAATTAAATTAATCTTCCCCAAGTAGAGTCTGTTTTGTCTGTGACAGTGGCTGGAGTGATCTCCCTGTCCTTAACTCAACCCATGGCCTTTTCATCTTATTTTCTCCCCCTGTCCTGTTGAGGAGGGGGAGTGAGAGAGCAGCTGGGTGGGTGACTGGCAGTCAGCCAAGGTCAACCAAGCACAGATGCTTACAATGAATGGTAGTTGCACTGACTTCATTTAGGAATTTGATCTCAGCATAGATTTGGCCAAAGCATGCTCAATGGGGCAGCTGCAACTCCCCAAATTATAGTGTCTATTCGTAGTTGTTAAAAATTATTCTGTATATAGTAGAACTAGTTTCATGCACGTTCCACAGGCTTCCCTGCTATAAACATAGTTTGATGTACATTTATGTTCCCACCTTCCACAAAACTGTTTTACCCACACCATGAAGGCTGCTGGCCCTGTAGCCTTGAATTGTCTCTGGTTCCCAAGCACTGTACTCACAGCCCCTTTGGTTCCTTTGCCCCACCTTTTCTCGTGTCCTCCAGCCCGCAGCTCCCTTTTCGATCTTAGATTAGCACTTCCCAGCTATTCTGCACTGTAGCCAGGCAGACCTGTGCACAGGGTCCCTGCCCAGCCAGAGCCCAAACCGAAAAAATAACTGTTCAGATCACGTATCAATCAGTAGCAAGCATTCAAATGGGTGTTTGCCAGTGTAGGCTTTTATTCCGATGTCTTTCCTCTACTCAGCCACCTCTTTTTATGACACTTTTAAGAGCTAAATGTCTTCAAAACTTCACTTCAGTCACATTTTGGGGAAATTGGCCAGTAACTTCAAAATGTATTTGTGGTTGGGGAACTGACTGACAGAGAGAGACAGAACGATCACAAAAAAAGGAAAGCAGGCTAACAGTTATTGAGCTATGAATCTTTTCATCTTTAATGCAGAGGAAAAATCTGTAAAGACTTCAGAGACTACAGGTGCCATCACATAGCATTTCGTCTTGATCTAAACAGCATGAAATTGTAAGTTTGTATATTTGTACCTGTGACTCCTGCCATCTGCCCCTGAGATCAGGCTGGAGTATTATATGCTGGGACTGCATATCATGTTATGAAACATTAAATGCAGCAACCTTCAGTCTCCAGGGGCCACAATTCAGTTATTAAAGATGAAAGAGACAGCAGTCTTCTCCATCTGATTCCTGGCATAAGATCTTCTCTATATGCAAGGGATTAATATTATTTTTTTAAATTATTTTCTATAGCTGTTATATATGTATTATGTCAGCTTAGTAGAATCATTTTCTTTAAAAAAGAACTGAACCATGCATCCAAGCCATGTTGAAAGAACAAATTTAGAAGTTACTTCAAAATGAATGTAGGTCTTTTATGCTAGGGTGAGTAAATAATAATCTTACCACTAAGGCTTCCTTGGGAATCTATTAAAATGTATAACTGTCACCATAGTGCTTCCTCCTCCACATTTGAGCCAAGAAGCTATCTGTGCCCCTTAGACAACTCATCATGCCTTCTCTAAGAAAGTATCTTTCTTTCTTCTGAAACGGGAAAGCTAGATTACATATAAGCATACAGTATTTCTATTAACACTCCATTTCTATTAAATGTTGTCTGCAAATATTATTGGAAGAAAAGTTCATCCACCAGTAAGGCCAGCAGGGAATTGGACATCTGAGATCCTCACTCTGCCCCAGCTCCCTGAGGCCAGTCCTTAAATTCCTTTGGATATATCTATATGACAGAACTCTATGCTGTGAAAAGACACTCACGTTAGCTAAAATACAGAAGATATGATTAAAGATTAATTTTTTACAGTATTGTTCATGGGCTCAATACTCTGTACTCAATGTTCATTAACAACAGGATATATCTGCTCTGGAGGAGAACCAAGGTAGCATAGCTACATACTTCTGCTCTCCAGGCTAGCGCAGATGGCTCCACGAAGCATGCTTTGTGCTGCATAGTTGTACCCTGAGAATCCCAGTCAACAGAAGAGAAAAACAGCCCTCTTTGGAAGCTGGTTAGAAATTTGAAATCCAACCTTTCTTACTGCAGAAATGTATACCATTCATACTGCAGTGTTCATCCCCTTTCACAATTATTTTCAGGACAAAGTATTTTCTATGGTGACTTGACTGATGTCACAAAAGTGCAAAATAGGAACTGACCTTAATGGTCCTGCAAACTGCCACAGAATTCATAAAGTGGGGTCTAGACCCAAAGAGACCCAACTTGCCAATCCCATGGGATTTTAATGTCTCAAAGACATCCAGCAGAGCTAGATATATACTCTAGTTTGCACTTTTTCTAACTGTTCCAACTTCCTCCTCTTATCAAAACTAAAGATTTCCACTTCTTTGGGGGCTGGTAGAACCTTAAAGAAATTAGAAGAAATCACAGAGAAAGTTTCAGAGTTTACTTAATACCCATTAAGTCATTTATATGGTTCCTACATCAGGTTTAGAAATGGGAGTTGAGGCTGAAAGGCCAATTTTATCACACATCAAACACTCACTGTGTTGTGGGGTACCCTGTTCCTTTCATTTCATTGGCAAAAAGGAGAGCAAGTCCCCTGGGATCCCGAAAGCAGGCCTGGGCTAGTAAACAACCTTGGAGAGGTGAAATGAAATGCACATAAAAGGAAATTCCATCCAAAAGCGCTCCATTTTCACCCACTTACTCTGCAGTCAGAATACCTGACCACTGTGAGCAAAGTAGTGAGCTGGAAATTTTCTTCCTGCCTCATGTTTTCTCCTCCCCACCAACATATGAGCAGAGGATGAGTGTCCTTGATGCACAATGCCTCAAAGGGCTGCTTTTGTCATGCCTCAGGCTGTGCTGCTTGTCTTGCTCAGGGCTGTGCCTAAAGACACAGACTTGCTCAGAGGGCTAGTAACAGGTATGTCCACATTGTCATCAGGCATAAGAACATCAAACTAACTGAAAGAACCATGCTGGCTTCACTGTCTCAGCTGAAGGAAACATGAAGTATGCATAAAAGTTAATTTAGTTTGCAAAAATTCTTTTAATGTCACAAGATACTGTTAGGCACCCCATGGCTTTGGTCATACAGGGAAAATATTTTAAATATGATTTTAATCTTTATGATGTGCTTTTAAACCCTCATATATGGACTCCACTTGTGTTGTTTCCAATCATTTTGGTCCTCAGGAAAAGCTCTTCAAAGAAAGATATGACTGTAAATAAGGCGTGGGAACAAGCAATTCCCAACAGGCTTAAAATTATTCTTCTCTGTGTCGTGTCCCCCCCCAAATCTCTTCAGATTATGTACAGCACAAATGGAATACATAATGTCCTATGGCTTGAACTCCCATTTGATTTAAAAAGCTAGCACCTGCATATTTTGGCCAATAAAATAAAAATAATGTGAAAAGCTGTAGGTTTTTTGTGGCACTAGTGTTTTCTAAGATACATATAAGCTTGTCTTATGCTGAAACCATATATGCCTGTGCTTACAGGTGTTGTCACGATAGACTACAGCTACATGAGGATCAGTTACAGAAGTTGTTACCTGAATGTGTCCTTGCAGAACTGTATCCAATAAATCTTGAAGAGAGGAAAACTGTGGAAAAAAGCTCAGTGCAAAACATGCTGGAGCATAAAAACACTGCATTGAATAGCAACTGACCATAATTTTCTTGATACGGTTCAATCTGCCCATTCTGTACATTTTTAACGATTTACCTCATCTCATGTTCTTTAAAAAGGAAAGGAAGAGAGAGGCTTACCAAGGGCACTTTGCATTTGTATTTCCCATCACTGCTACAGGCTCTGGCATAACTGGCATCACACTGAAACACTGATACAGGATGCAACATGCCACATAATGAGGATGCCTCTCTTTTGTTTCCAGTCCTTTTCAGGATGTCATGAGACAGATGCATTCCCAACACATGTGCAGGCTGTGTGGCATGCCAACCAAACAACGTCTGCACAGTTTGGGTTTCATCACTGAAGCATTTATTTCAGTTTCCATTGTGAAATGTATTTCTTTCTCAGTCTATGTCAGTCACCATCACAACTGACAGGTGCATGTGGCATATGCCAGCTTTGTGCTTTGCCTAAGGTCACTCTTCGTAAGCGCTCTACTTTTGCCAAACTGTCTTATATCTCTCAGCATCCTTCCTGGTTCTGGTGTACAACCTCCAGTAGCATTTGAATGTTTTGGATGTGTGTAAGCATGAACTGTTTAAAGTGTATAGATTCCTTTCATCAGAATTAGATAATTAGATATACCAAAGAAACCAAAGTACAACAGGACTACAGGTGAAATAAAGAGGTGAAGAAGCTACAATAGGCATGAATGGTGTGTGACACGCTGGGTCTTCTGAAGGTTCAAATGGGAGAATAGGGAATGTGCTCTCTATAAATTTGAGATAACTAATTCAATATTTTTTTGCCTACCCATTTTAGCTTCTGCTGCACATAAATGTCTGTATATTGTTCATAATATTTCCTTCATTATGATTTGATCTTCCCACACGACTCTTACTAAGTCTTGGTTTTAATTAGGCAACTTGCAATGTAATGGAGGCACAACTTTAAAACTACGAATTCAAAACAGTAAGTGCAGCCTCACATGAAGAAACTTATCATGAAAAATAATTTGACATTACTGTTTGAAGCTCTGCATTTCTGTAATGTGATAAGTGAGAATAATTTCCTCTTGCTGTAATTCTTATAGGACACAATGTTCATTAAATACAGAATTTAATAGAACAGAATGTGCTAGTGCAATGGGAAAAAGATTAGAAAAAGAGGTATGCAGCATGTATTTCAAGGCAACCTTTCCCACACATCTATTTTAGTTATTGCAGACCACCTGTTAACTAAATGCCTCATGTGACTAGACATGAATATCATGTACCAGTTGTGGCTGTGCCACTTTGGGTAATAAGAAAGAGTGACACTTGTCATTCACGTAATTGGCTTGACAGAAGATAGCAATCCAATTTTCTGATAGTTGGTGTGTATCACTACGAAAGAGTACACTGCTGAATTGTCATTTGTTATTTAAAGGCACAATAGTTATTATATTTCTTGTTAAAACATGCAAGGGGTACCCTAATGATGTGCAAGCAAAGCCTAAGCAGCACATTGGGATTCATAATGATTCACCACAAACAAGCATGCTTCAAAAATAAGGAATTTGCTTGCAAAGACACTCCATGCAAACTAAGGCTAGTGAGCTTAGTCCACATTCTGAAGTAATCTTGTTTCAGCTGAATAAACAAGGATCCAGACATGAAAAACAAGAATCTATGAATAATAACAATTCATGAACAATAACAATTCATTAACAGTATTAATTAACCATTCATCCACAAGCTGATATAACGTAGCTAGATCTCTAGATTGCAATTTATGTTTCTGAAAATACAGAATTTGGCAAAAAAACATTGAATGATCTGCTGGAGTTTACATTTTGAATTGCCTTTCTCTAGAAGACAGTCTTTTTAATTCCACGGTTTAGTCATAAAAGAGTTCTCTTTAAAAAGTAATGAGAACATGCTATGCAATAAATGCATTTGTTATTGGTTTTTTTAATAACATTTTTTAAATGTAAGTATTAAATTTGGGAGCATGCAGACATGAAACAAGACAGGACTATGTGATAACACCAGTTTTTGTGAGGTCATGCTAACTGGACTGAGTAAGCAGAAATGTTTTCTCTGAGATAAGCCTTTTTCAGTAGTAAGTTCCATTGCTGACAGATTTTATTTAGTTTCCAAAGCTAAGTTTCCTACTTCCAAATCACATCATTGCATGAAACTGTGGCAATTAATTTTGAAATTTTCCTTCTGCTGTTTTTTAATTACATGAAACAAAACTATCAATATGCTACCTATCACTCAATAATTAGAACTGTTAATATTTTTAAGTTTGCTTGTGAAATTACTGTGTGATTACTTCTCACTCGAGCAGAAGAATATAAATATATTCCACTGTGAGTCTGCAGCAAGTCAGAAACTTTGACACAACATTGTGCAGCTATTGCAAGGCTTGAAAATATGTGAAATCTTTTTCTTTACCTCTGTGCCTGAAAATTGTTTCTACAGTTAAGATTTTGGCTGAGCTTTGCATGATTTCCCTCCCACTCATGCCATTCCCCGGTCCAGAATCACTGCATTTCCTGACTGTTCCTCCTTTAAATCTGTTGCAAGTTCAATAAAAGTCTGTGAGACATTGCTTCAAGCCCTTCAAATGTGCTTCAAGATGTGCCAAAGTTTGCCTAGACTTGGCAAGTCGGAGCATCTTTACTGCCTCATGAATTGAAAAACGTGGTTCAAAAGTCCCCCAGCGACCTATTATCTGTGGATCACTGACACAATAAACCAGAATAGCTTTCAAGCAACCATTCGGGTCAGCAGTGTTGCTTTGTATACAGTACCTGGGGAATCTTTAATCCATCACTCATTGACACAATTCAGAACCATTCCAGACTACTCAGGCTTTGCTTAGGGAGCATTAAGGCAATAAATCTGTACAACCTCTTAAGCTCAGCCTCCTGAAAATCCTTATTGAAGTTTCCAGCTAAAATTATTGATGCGGTTCTGGTTTTCTGTGTGAAGTAACTTCTTGTTTTAAGGCATGTGCCTGCCACAACAAAATCCTGTACACCACTCTGGTACCACCTGGAGACCAAGAACTGTGTCACCTTCCAGGAGTAACTAAAAGATGTCCAAGGATTTTGTGTCCCTTATTTGCTCCCACAAGCACTAAGGATATTGCCATAAATAACCTGTCAGGGCTCAGGAGCACCAACAGGCTATCATTGACCTGTCCAGCTTCTAACCATCTTTCCCATAGTCACAACTTCCATTCAGCTGCTCAGATTTTGGCTAACACACAGCTCATGCTAAGGCCTGATGTACGCTGTGAGCAGTGCCATTAGGTCAAAGCAAGGGCAACACATAGGCAGGACATGGTGGCCAGAAAGGGCTAAAGGTCATTATGCAGCCACTGCCACCTGCAGCTTGCTGTCTCCTGCAGCCACAGTCCTTGCATATTGATTGACTGGCAGTTTTCTTCAGAATCTTCTAACTCACAGAAATGGCATAGATCATACTTCCAAGCTGGAGGGGATAAATACATCACCTTACCCAAAAGGTTTTTGAAGCTGATCCAACAGCAGCTGGACTGCTGAGGCTTTTGTGCTTCCTGGTGTGATACAGCAGATGCCCGCACCATGACGGAGGAAGGATGAACACTCTCACCATTGGCTAGGTAACTATTTTGCTTATAGGCACACAAGTTTGGGCCTTTGGGCCTTTCCACCTTTGGGCCCAAAGCTGTTCAATATCTTCATAAGTGATCTGGATGATCAAGTGTATCCTCATGAAGTTTCCTGATAATACCAAACTGAGTGGAGAAGTGGACACTTCAGAAGGGAGAGCCACCCTGCAGGAAGACTTGGATAGGCTGGTAGAATGGGCTAACAAGAACCTTGTGAAGTTCAACAAAGACAAGTGCAAGGTCTTGCACCTGGGCAGACATAATTCAGGAGTGCAGCACAGGCTGGGATCTACCCAGATGAGGACCAGCACTGTGGAAAGGGACCTGGGGGTCCTGGTGGACAACAGGCTCAGTAACAGTGAACAGAGTGCTGCTGCAGCAAAGAAAGCCAACAGGATGCTGGGTTGCATCAACAAGGGCATTGCCAGCAGAGATAAAGAAGTCACTGTCCCACTCTACTCAGTGGTTGTCAGGCCACACCTGGAATACTGTGTTCAGTTTTGGTCCCTGCTATACAAAAAAGATGTGGACAGGCTGGAGAGGGTCCAGAGAAGAGCCACAAAGATGATCAAAGGACTGGGAAGCCTGCCATACGGGGAAAGGCTGAGAGAACTGGGCTTGTTCAGCCTTGAGAAAATAAGGCTTAGGGGAGACCTTATCACCATGTTCCAGTATTTAAAAGGTGTCCACAGAGAAGATGGAGATCCCCTTTTTACAAGGAGTCACATAAAAAAGACAAAGGGTAATGGGTACAAGTTAATCCTGGGGAGATTCCAATTGGGCACAGGAGGAAAATTTTTTCACAATGAGAACAATCATCCATTGGAACAATCTCCCCAGGGAAGTGGTGGATTCCCCAACACTGGACACTTTTAAGATTCAGCTGGACAGGGTGTTGGTCCATCTTGTCTAGACTGTGCTTTTGCCAAGAAAGGTTACACCAGATGATCCTTGAGGTCCCTCCCAACCTGGTATTCTATGATTCTATGACTGAAGTTACAAGTTATGAGTTGAGAGTTACGAATTAGAGAACTTGTGAGTTAGAAACTTCATGAATTAAGTGATGAATTAGTGAATTCATGTTAGACTAATCTGTACAAAGGGGGTTGAGCATTTGTTTGTTGTGTTTGTTTTCTCTCTTAATAAGCTCATAAAATAAAGTTTAATTTACAGAGTATGTTGTCCCGTAAATTTGAAAGATCCAAACAGACTGTGACAGCAGTTCTCCTCCAGGGTTTAACTGCCCATGCTCAAGGTCTGCCCTGATCTGGTGCAGCCACGTAACCTGGGATCCGACTTCACAGAAAACAGCCAAGTTGAGAAAAAGGGCCATGAAAAACCTCCTTTGGGCCCTCCCCCAAGGTGGGACCTACACTGAACCCAGCCTCCCTCCTTTGGTGCTTGCTGGAGGCACCTTGCAGCTCTGCTTGTGTCCAGCCTTGTACCCTGATGGTCTTGATCCTGACCCTGACTCATGTCCTGGGCTTCCTGGCTCAGACCTGCCTTGTGGCTACAGCTCCGTGGGGTACTGGGCTGCCCCAGTGACATCCCCAGCCCAGCCCCACTCACCCACCATTCCCCTTCTGACCAGCCCTGGCATAACCCAGATCAGGAATATTTGCAAGGTCCTGGGGAAAGGCTGGAGGGTTGGAGCTAAGTGGGAGCACTGTCAGGAGGGACATGACTCCTTCCATGGTCATCTTCCACGTGATGCCAGGCAAAGACAGTGTCTTTCTGATGTTACATTCTATTCTGTTGTGAAGGGGTTGTGACAAAATACAAGAGCCTTGGGAAAGGTCTAAACACAGATAAAAAAGCTAACCCTATCTATAATATGGTACAGCAGAGAGAGAGGGGATGGTGAGTTGGTTTGCTAAATACCCTAAATGTCTGCATATCTTCGCCAGAATTGTGAAGCTAAATAAGAAAAGCTGGAAATTCTACTATATGATTAAGGACGTGACTCAATAGTCATAGCATATATTTTGTGGAAAATCTCACATGACTCACTTGTCAATATTAAAGGATATAGCTTTTTCACTAGGAGCAAGCAAATAATGAAATGTTACCATGTATACCTAGCGCCAAGTTAGCAGCTTGGAGACCCAGAATATGGAGAAAGTTGAGCCATTTGAAGGAGGGTTTATTCAAAGTTAAGAAAATAAAATAACATAGGTACAGTCATGGGGAGCAGTTGATTATAAATAAGGAAGGTTACGCTAAGGGAGTTTTTTATCTGGAGGAGGTAGAAGTAAGTATGGGACTTTCAGGTAATGGGAAATCTCAGCCTGCTGAATGTCTAGGGAAAGCAATGTAGCAGGACAGACTTATCATATGCAAGTTAGGGAATTATGGTCTTGCTCAGTCTCCTGCTGCATGATGCAAAACTGGTTGGACAACCAGAGGCTAGATAGCAGTTGACAGTAGGTAGCTGTCAAAAATAGATGGATGTACTGAAGTTCCACTGTAGTCTGTCCTGGCTTTAGTACTAACCAATATTTTCATTAAGAGTCTGAAGATTAAATAGAAAGGCTTCTTATGCTCTTTTTATTGCATTATTATGATTATTATATTTGTGAAAGACAAAACTAAAAGGGCCTGCAAATATCTTGACTAGCATCATTAGAGTTCAAATATTCTTAACAAACAAGAAGTGAGCTACTGAAGAACAGGAAACAATTCACCATGAACAAATGCAGGTTTCTATTCTTAGCAATAATTGACTGCACAAATGCAGGATGTACAACATCTGATTTAGGTAGCAGTTCTTCAAAAACTGATCTTAGGGATTACAGTGGATCACAAACTGAACATGAGTGAATAATGTCCTACTCCTGAGAAAAAGACAAGCAACCATGGTAGGATTTACAATTAGGAATATGCGAAGACAAGTGAAATAGTCCTCTTGCTCTGTCTAGCATGGATTAGGTTTCAGCTGGAATATGGGGTCCATTTCTGGGCACAGAATTTAAAGACAGTCATAGCAATCTAATCATAAAACATAAGGTATCAAGAAAAATGGAATACTGTGATTTTAATCAGATAAGAATCCACTAATCTGGAGACATGATAACAGTCTTCATGTACATTGAGAGATGCTACAGAAAGGAATGAAGTAGTCTTTTCTCTGTTCATGATGCACAGGACAAGAAGAAAATGGCTTAGGCTGCAGCAATAAATATTCATAGTAGACACTGGGGAAATCTTACTAACAGTGGAGGAGCCAAGCCCTTGAATAGGTTGCATGGGGATGTTCTGAAATCCTCCATACTGGAAGTATATCAAAAAGGGTTATCTACACGTTTCTGCCAGAAAAGATATATATGTTACAGAACCCATCTTGGAAGTGGCAGGTCATTCTAGCCTTTTCCTATGATTAGAAATAAAGTACCACAATGCTGCAGGGAAAAATTATATTTTTAATTATTCTTTTCCCCATTGTTGTAGCTTTTAATTTGGATTAGAAAAGCAGCATTCCTCATTATGATATTTGTTCACTTTTCATCCATTTATGATCATTTTCCAAAGTCTATTTCTTCCTTTAATGAAGCAGAATTTTTTAAAAAGATTGTAACATAGTCTAAACATTATCATACATCTGATAGTTAAGTAAGCTATATGTTTACATGCCACAAGAAGATTTTGAAAAAGAAATTAATAAACATGTATCAGATTCAATATTTAATCTCCCAACAAGACCACAAGTATATTTTATATCCTCATAGTCTTAAAGCTGTATATCCACATTATTAGGCTATATATTGTGTATATGCTCAGTATGGTTTCCTCAGCAACTATATTTTGGGTAGCTTTGCTATGGCAACCAAAGATGATTGCTTATTTTACTGTTTCAATTAATAATCCATGGCCTGAACCATACAAGCAATAGTTAGATAATACATCTATGAAAGGCTAAATAAACATATGTTCCACAAGTGCAAGCCTTCTGTAAGAGCTGTTTCTCTGGTGTAGGAATAATACATAAGTGCATTGCTAATTAGACTCTGTATTTCAGTGCTTAAAATAGAAACACTGGGCTCAATTCTAGCCTTATATAGAGGAGGGCACAAAAGTGGGTTTTGCAACATTGTGACAATCATCTATTATGTGAGAATCACATTATGTCAGAACCAACTCCTTAGTTATGAAGGCATGAGTATGAATTTCCCAGTATGCCCTTCTGCCCCAGTCCTGCCCTCAATTACACAGGAACAAATCTATTAAGTCAAAGGAGTCTCTCTGTAAAGCTGAAAGAGAATTGGGCCTTTGTCAGTTTTGCTTGCAGAATTTCTAACCATGATTAGCTGATCCACTGCTTTTGTTATATAATGGGCAATGTATATTTCTGTAAGACTTCATAAAACTGGTGACAAAATATTCTCAATCAAACGCATTTCAGATTTCAGGACAGTAAGCACAAAAGCTGAACACATCTCTAAGCGAATATGATTTTCTGTCTTTAGTTTGGACATATATAAAGAGTATCCAGATGATCTTAACCCTTTTGCAATTTCCACTTACATAAGAATTATTATTTTTTTTTGTAGCTCTCCACATTTCAGCACTTTGTCATCTGACTATGAAGTGGCTCCCAGATTTAATTATAAATACAAGTCTAGAAGTCTGGTTTATGTTACCAGTCTGGATTTGAACATTACTTTCATAAGCCATGTCTACACATTTTTTTTCTCATATCATCAATGCCCTTACATTGCACGCAGGTCAAACCACGCACTCTTCAGAAGTACATGGTCAACCTATGTAAATAAACTTATGCAAGATTTGAAAATTAAACATGATAAATTTTGAGACTTGTGCAAGTCTTAACATATGGTCTTACTGTAATAATTCTATTATATTTTGGTATTTATTATGTTATAACTGTGTACTTGGTGAACAGGTAGCAAATGCATGCAATGCACAATGTCATTGCTTGTAGGGAGCAAGGTTCTGAAGGCACTATCCCAGGGTAGACCAGAGAAATCCGGTGGAAAAACCCAAGAATCTATGCAACTATATATACTTTTTTTTTTTTTAGGTCTTGGCCCCATTGTCTTGTGCCTCAATCTATCCACAGGAGCGTTTTTCCTACCTCAAAACATTAAAGATTTTAAGCTATACATGTGGTACAGTAGTTTCTGAAGGTGTGAAGTGGTTACATAAATAGCTATATTTATGGCTATATATATATACATAGCTATATAAATAGCTATATTTATATTGAATATCCATGGATATTCAATATTTGACTGTTCAACTCTGCCAACTCAGTTAGATGGGAATCCATGATCAACAAAAACACCCCTCTCCACATAAAACAGGGTTTCATACTTTTAATCCTCAGGATTAAATCCTCAGATTAATCCTCAGGATTTAATCCTCAAATCCTAATGGAAATACTCCCATTATTCCATTTATTTGAAAAACTGAATAATCCTAAAACAGCCACTCCCACCTAATCTTTTCTCTTTTTTTATAGCAACTTTGCTAGCTGATGCACTTTTCTACAATTATTCCATCTCTTTTTAAAGAAGGTAAAACCAGGGCCATCATTTTCTGAAGAGAACATTACCTCCTGAGTAATCTAAATGAAGGTGGAAATACAAATCAAAATCCTTATGTGCAGGTGCAGAAGTACCCACTGAATTTTCAAAATGCAACACTTATCTATACATTCCATGAATGAACACAGAAGCTTTCGCTTGTTCATAGCACCACCACATTCAATGTCAAGATGACCTTATTGTTTATCATCAAATTTTCCAAGTGCTCTAAAATCCATATGCTGACCTAGATTGCCTTGAAAATTTCCAGACCTTAAGACATTCAGACAAGAATGCCTGAGCAAGGCACAATGCAGACAAATACCACACTAAAACAAAACCCCAACAAACCACTTTTCATAATTTTTTCCTCCGTACCCCAAGGAACTATGGCTCTAATATGTCTCAAACTAGTGTGTTGAGGTTTTGGGGGAAAACAGTCCTTAAAATTTTTTTTCTGGTGAATGTCTGAATATCTGCAAACTCCAGGTAAAGCTGATAAATAAGATTTTTTCATGAGTATAGGGCTGTTTTAAAGGTAGCCTGATGATGCTATAGCAGTATAACTCCCTTTAATGTGCCTTAATCATAGCATACCTGTCATATCTATAAGCCTGGATCCCCAAAAGCCTGTTTACTAGGAGCATGTTATTTTCCATCTGTGCTCTACAGCAGGAAATTTCTCCCAAGAGTGAAAGTTCTGATTTAAGGGACGGTGTGTATGATTCATTTGCCCTAATTTAAGGCATTTAAAAATTTGGACACCAAAGTTCGAGTTATTCACCCAATGACCAGTGGAGAGAGAAAGATATCTAAAAAAAGGTGTTTTCTAGTATCCCAAGAAAGATGTCTGAAAGAGGTTAAATAACTTCTCAATATGATAATTTCCTCACTTGTAACTGATGACAGGGTCAAGCTGATGCATGATTGAGGCACTGGTGGGGGCAGGAGGAAGAGGAAGACACAGGACACAGGAAGGTGGAGGAAAACAGAAGTGGGAGCAGCCCTTTTGTAAGAAATTATGCCCAGATGGACAAAACTGAAGTGCTGTCAAGTGAGATGCAGCTACAATAGATCTGGAGGCACCTGCCTTAAAGAAACAATATTAACCAGTGAATTTCCTTGTCCAGATACCATTCTCTGTAGAACAGCACTCCAAGATTAGAACTTCTCCTGGATACCAGTTTTTGCAGATACCAGCACAACAGTAGGTACTGTTTTATACTTAAATTGTTTAGTTTTATTGTCATGGCATTTTCTGTGGGATTTTACCAAGAAAAGTTTCTTTCTATTTCAAGATGAAAATGCTTTCACTTTTACTTTGTAAATTAATTTCCTCTTTCTTAATAAAAAACCCTTACCAAATTGTAAATGGTTTATTTCACTGAAATTTCTGGACAGAATTACAATTAAATCACTTAAGAGAAAAACAAAAGGAAACTCTTCCAGCAATTATCATAGCAGAATCGCTAAAGAGAAAGGAAAGGAATAAGAAGCATTTTAGCAACAAATGTAGCTGATGAAGACCTACACATTTTGGTTACCTTATTTTGAAATTAATTTAAAAAGTTTTAGATATTTCAGCAGTAAATATTACCAATTCTAATTTTGTTTTTCATGTTAAATAGTGTAACTCTGGCTTCTAGAATCACTTCCAAGAGGAACACGTAACTGTAAATGTGCTTTGAGACTGAGCTCCCTGCATAATGCATGTATTTGTGTTGGTTTTCACACTCTAATAATTATCAAGCAACTTGCCAACGTTAAGCTTAATTCTTGCCAAAAGCCCTATGCTTGTAGTAATCAATCAACACTTGCTCAACAGTACTTTAAGTTCCACAGAAACAATCAAAATATGCCACAAAGTATAGAATTACTTGTGAGGAAAATGGTGCAGACACTGTTTTCATAGCTAGCTGCATGATCCTTTTTCTGTTATAACCTCAGTAAATACGATAATGTTAAAAATAATGCTTTGAATTCTGCATTTAGCAAAAAAAATATTTTTAAGTGTAATAGGTGCTAAGCAGGCAATTAAGCCTTTGAAATCAATTCTCTCACAGTCAGGAGGTAAAAACAAGGGTGAAAATCAGCAAATGCTTTCCAGGGAACAAAAGAAATGTTGCCAGTTGAACAATGACCTCTTTAGGACTACAGAGATTTGGACTTATCAAAGGTAAAAGATCTGGCTTAGAGAGAAAATGCTGAGGAAGAAGCTACAAAAAAGGAGGTCACCGACTTCCAAATTCATTACTGGACAAAAGAGCACTGAGCTAAACACTGAGGAGTGTAGCTTCAAATAGAGATCCTATAGTGAGGAGCCTGGACTAAGACATTTATGGCCTTGATACAAAATGCCAGTGCATGTTGTTTCTTAAGAATTATGAAGAAGGATAAGAATTTGAGATTGGGTTATCAATAGTGGGAATTTCTTTCTGATGATACATAAATATATAAAACCCACCAATTAAATGTTGGTATATCAACAGTTATGGTTGTTGGTAAAATAAAAATAAATGGGGGAAAAATAAATATAAGAAAGAAATATAGGCTAGGAAGGGGTTTTTGTGGTCTTATTGCCAGCTAATGAATCACCACTAGGAAACTGATAAAAGCTGACATAACTTCTATAGGAGCTTATTTAAATGTGTTGATGATTTCTAGGTTATGCAGAGAAGTGACAGCTTGCTAATATTCAGAACTAGCTGAGCTTAATAAGCAAAACTTAAATTGAGCAAGAACAAGGTAGTTTCTATTCAATTTACTTGGCAACATGCAAAGCGAGGAGTACAATGGAGAAGTTCTCAAACAAATCCTAAAACATAGGGCAAACATGAATATTCAAAATCATATGTATACAAATTTCAGAGAATGAAGGAGCACAGGAAAGNGGAAAGGAAACATAGAAAGTTTCAGCAAGGTCAAGAGTTATCCCAACCTGGCTTGAAAAGGACGCAGTTCCCCCAAAGACTCAGGCAGTAGGAGAAAATAAACGAACTTTAAAACTTTTTCAGCTTCTAACAGAGCACACTGATAGTGTCAGAATTGCACATCTGAGGCCCACACCTTCAGCCACTGTAAATTATACTCTGAAAAAAAATGGCCCTATTATTGCCTCTTTATGTGTTCAGAATTTAACAGCAACAGTGAACAAGACTAAAAGAAGATCGCTGTAATGTTGTGATTGTTGAAATAAAACCTATTTCTTATACTCAGTCTTAAGCTATTACAAGCACAGTGGGAGGAAATCAAGCTGTTCCATTGAGAAAATTGGTGCTGAAGATCTGGGATCCCTTCAGTGGGTACAATGACTCTTATTACAGGGCGAGGTGGCTCCTGGTCATAAGGAGCCTCAGCTTCTGCTGCCGAAACACATTTCTAGGAGTAGATTGTCACTCCTATAATCTGCAGCTAA